>CABFOQ010028245.1:11923-22809 GCA_900660455.1 Gephyroberyx darwinii | reverse complement strand
TACATGGAAAACAAAATGTCAGAATAATGTGTTAAAAATATTGAAAAAAGGTGATAGCATATATGCAGCGGTTTATACAAGAAGCAATTGTCACTGCAGTTTGTGGCCTGAAGAACGATCCTACTAATACAACAAAATCAAGTAGGCAGTACAGCAAATTGGATAGTTTATTAGATCATCAAATTCTGATAACAGCGGGAACCCATGACAACTTAGCTTTTAGACTTTAATATTATTACTCAAATTGAAACAGTAAATCATTTCACAGCTTTAACATGTTGAACCTGTTGCAGCCAAATAAAAACATGACAAATCTGCCCATGGATCTCACTGAGTACGGGGCTGTTGACGTCAGAAGGCCATAGCAGGGATGAGTTGTTGGTGGAGGAGATGGTAGGCGAGTAGACAAGTAAATTGCCCAGAATGACGCAAGAAGAACCACACAAGCACAATCACCTTTTGTGTCCATAGCAGCCCTCCCAGCCACCAGAACAGCTCAGGATGCACTTCACACACGATTACACTCAAAAGCAACGTGGCAACCAAGCGTGCAATCTATCAGTTTTGCCAACCTCGCTCACTCACGGGCTCGGAGGAAATGGCAGCACGGTTGTTTATATGAAAACTGTTTGGATTTGTTTGATGTCTTTTAGTCAAACTTTAATATATTCTTTAATATCTTCTTCGAATTCCCTCTGTTTTTTTATATTGAAAATATAGTGTGAGTGTGTTTTTTTTCTTTGTCAGATTTGTGGCTGGTGGGGAGGATGGGGTTGGGGGGATAGCTGGTGTGGAGTGGTGGCTAGGCTCTTTGAAGTCCTGTTAATGTGCTGTAATGAGCCAGAGATGAGAGGGTGGGTAATTACACGTAGACTCCCACAGTCTCTCTGTGGGCTCAAAAAGCCTGGACCCTTCTGCCCTCACACATACCACAAACACACACACAGAGACAGGCAAAAAACAGACAGTCTCAAATGTGTCCATATGTACACAGCTTTATAGAAAAACAATATATACACATTAAACTGTCACCACAGCATACACATAAACTCCATTACAGTGATGTCAGAGAGCAGAGACCTGGCTGAGACTTTACTAGCAGAGCCTGCTCCACTCACCTCGCTAACATATATGCCTCTGCCCCCCTTTAGAGAAGTTCCTGGGGAACCAGGTCCACAGCTATGGCCAGCTCCTCTCCATCACCTTCACCTCAGAGACCCCAGAGCTGCTCCCCAGCCACGTCGCCCTGCTCCTGGAAGGTTCTGGAATCACCGTGTCTGCTGACCTTTCACCCCAACCAATGCTTTACAATGAGCCTGGCCTCGCACCCCTACAGACCTTCACTGTCAGGTACACCTGTAAGGATGCAAGCATGGAGCGCTAAGTTTGTGTGTCAATGTACTGTGTGCGCATGTGTGTGTCCAGTCTGTTCTCATATCAAGTTCGTAGTTATAATTACGAATCGAGTCAATCAGGAGGCGGATCTCAAATGACACAAGAAGTAGTTTGACATTGAAATAGCGTTGTGGAAAGTCAGGGTATAGAGGTCAGGGTGGTGTATGTGGGAATACACTTCCCTTTGACTCCGATAACCCTGGTTTAAGTCTCAATGCAAAGACGTTTTCGGCTGCGAGATAAGTTTTCAATTTCAGTTTTTCTTATTTGACCGTGACCAAAACCTTACCCCAACCAAGTTGTTTTAGATGCGTTTGGATGATGATGGCTTTGTGTAGGTGTAGTATGAATCAAGGGTGCATAACGTTTTGTCATCTGGCAGCTACGGCGCTGCAGCATTACACTTCCATTTCTACACTTTATCCATTTAGCTGACAGTCTTGTCCAGAGAGACAGAGTGCAACAGTAGAATGGGATGCATCGACTCCTGTGACGCTAGAATGGTCACGTAAGAGAGATGCCCAAGGAAAAGAAATAAAAATAAGAATCAGGTAGAAGCGTTTTTCATAAGAGCACATTAGAGCAAGAGAGCTGATATGATTCAGTGGGGAGAGGATGACATGAGGTACTTGAACAGATGGGTTTTCAGCCTACGAGAGACGATGGGGAGTGACTCTGTTCTGACTGGAGTGGGAAGGTCATTCCACCATTAGGCTCCAGGAGAGAGAAGAGGCAGTCCTGGTGGAGTGATGACCAGGTAGTAGCAGAGAACAGAGCTAAGTGGCTGATAATGACAGCATACAGAGCACTAAATGGGGTATAGGGCGGGACCATGGACTGGAGGTATGGGAAGCACGGCTCCCTTAGCAACCTTATACATCAGCACCAGGGTTTTGAATTTGATACGAGCAGCCACAGCCAGCCAGTGGATGAGTGTTATGTATGATAAGATGAAATTGATCACCATGGGGAAATTGGGCCTTTGCAGCAGCTAATAGTAACAAGATACAGCAAAGAGAAATAGAATATAAATAACAATTGAATGCACTTATTGTAAGTCGCTTTGGATAAAAGCGTCTTAAAAGCTAAATGACTGTCATGTAATGTAATGTAACAATATAACAAAAGACCATCAATTTCAACACTTTAAGCAGAAATGTATGAATGAAAGTATTAAAAGGGATGAATTACAGCATTGAGAGAGGTGTGCAAAATAGCAGTAGAAGTCACTGAGAAAAAGAAGAATGAGTGCACAAATGTGCTCCTATTCACATTAACAGGGTCATACAAGTACAGCAATATAAAAAAAACTGTGCACCTTATCAAGTCTACTCAAATTACAGCTGTAGATAACATTCATAGAAGATGCGGATTTGGATATGTGCATTACTAGCCGTCTACTTTATCAGAAACTCCAGCTGTAGGCACCATATTATGTACAGAAGAGTCAATGCAAGCTGCATGTGCATTGTCCCTGCATGGTGCATGTGATGCATCCAGTGCGTCAGTGCCAGTGATCCTTCCCATCCAACTCCACACCTCCATCACAGTTTTGCTGCAGTTTGCCTTCAGTCCTCTCTCAATAGATATTCTTTCCTTAATTCTCTTCTTAAGCTCCCTCTGGACAGACTTAACTTCCTCCCTGCCCCCAACCCTCTTCTTCCTATTGAGGAGGGATTTAGGGATTTCCTTTGTTGTCTGTGGTTTGTTGTGATGAAAACAACTGCTCATTGAAATCAAATCGTTATGCAGTGAGAGCCCTTCATTATCCACAGCGAGGTTTCAGTCCATTTGTTCAAAACAGTCCTGTAGAGCCCCCATCGAGTCCTGAGACCACTCTCTTACATTCTTGATGGCAATGGGATGTGCAAGAGGGAGGTGAGTTTTGAATTTTGGGGAAGTTGAAGAGAAGTCAGGTTTGCAGCATTCTAGATACATTGCAGGAGCTAAATGGAGTACTTTTGGAGGCCGGCTAGGAGGGAACTCCAGCAGCCCAGATGGAAGATGATTGAACGAAGAGCTGGCCAGAGTCCCCGGTGAGGAAGGGTCTGATATGATGGATGTTGTAGTATAAATTTGCAGGATCAGGCTGTGGGCCTCACACGTCAGTTGGCTATCGTACTATAAGGTTGTTGGCAGTTTGGTCAGTAGTCACCATGGCCTTGTCAATGGCGATGGAGCGGGGATTGAGGGGAGGATTTGCCAAAGAGCAGCTCAGTCTTGGTGAAATTGGTTTTAGTGTGGTGGCTAGACATCCAACCAGACCTGTCAGCAAGGCAGTCGGAGATACACACTTCAACTCGAGCATCAGAGGATGGTAGAGAGAGATACACTTGATGTGTTGATGGCATAGCACTTGTAGTACGCCAGGAATAACTCTTCAATGTTTCCACCTGTCTCTCTGTGTCAATATCAAATACATGCCTCTCTTATGGGGCAATTATTGGTTCAAAATTTAGAAATAAATAAGGATGAATATAAATAAAAAAGAAATGAATAAAATAATGCTATATGCTGGATATATTTAGTATGATTTTTGAATACACAAACCATGAAACACAAATATTTGACCGCTAGTCACAGTAGTGAGGCTCACATGGCCAAAATACCTCTTCTGATCTGAGAGACTTCAAGATTCATTCGTGTAACACTACGACATTAAAAAATTTGCAAAGGCAGACCAGCATTTGGTGAGTTCCCATGCCTCCCCTCCCGGTTGACCTGCATCACATAGTGAGGATGGAGGCATTACTGTAACATATATGCCACATGTATTAGGATACAACACTGTCAGGCTATCGCTAATGGTAATGACCCATGTGTGAATTTAGTTATTTGGAAACTTCCTTCTGATAGCCCGGGGCTGTCATTAAGTGGCTCTTTAGAAAGATGTCATTAGAAAGCCACAGATCGTCCCACTTCTCAGATGCGTGATCACAGGACACATACTTACACACACACACAAACACACACGCACACAAACATGTCAAGAAAGTATGTACACTTACCCTTTGCCAGGCTCTTACTCATCCAAGCAGCTATATCTGGGAGCCTGCGCTAAAAACACTGTGAAAAGATTTGAATTGCATCTGAATGAACGCTCTCCCTGTCAGATAGATTACCAAATGAATCACACGTTGATATGCTTGATGTGTACGTCCATGTGCCTGTGCATGTGTGTGTTTGTGTGTAAGGGTGGATTTAACTGTGCACGTTTAAACTTGCTGAAGTGAGAAATTCACAAATAACCTAATTTGTGCACACGTCGGCCTTTTGTGACAAGGAGTGAAGCTGCATAGCTACTCGTGTTATCAGGTGTTTCCAAGTACTTTCCAAAAGCGTGCGAGAGGCATAAATAAACATGAGCAGAAACACACGCACGCGCTTCACAACCCCTCGTTGTGTCTCTTGACTGACATCACCTGCTGTCATAGCTGGTGAATATAGTTAACCTCTTCCGTAGCTGTGCATTCCCACCTGGCGCAAAGTTGAAGGGGTGGAATATGGGAATACAGGGACCTGGGCTGAGGGGACTGAGGGAGTATGAGAGGAGGAGGTGAATGGTTTATATAGGGTAGCGTACTCTCTCTGTTCCTTTGAAAATAGGTAGGCGGGGAGGATTTATTGCTGTGCTGTATGTAGAAATAGCATATATGCTTTGTACCCGTAGATATATGCTTTGTCTTGCTCTGTTTGTATCCCTCTATCTCTGTTCTGTCACTATTAGAGTGTGTGTGTGTGTGTGTGTGTGTGTGAGTGTGTGTCCACTCCTCTTTTGGGCTTTTCTCCCCTGATGATGTCCTCTCATCCTCGGCGGAGCAGGCTTAATTACACTGGGCCTCTCCTTGCTCTGCTTGCCGCTGATTAAAAGGGACACTGACGCTCCATAGGGAAAGCATGACTGGGAGTTTTTTCCACTTTCATGCACACTCTGCTTATCGCTGTTCGACCAGCTCCATTACCATGGCTTTGAGGCCCAGTTTGTAATTGCCTCCCTTTATTACTGTGCCTACATGTCAGGCCAGGGAACAAGGACCCTCCGTACATCAGGGGAGAGTCCGTGTAGCCCGCCAGGAGTACGCACTGACACACACACACACACACACACAGAAACACACACTCTTGCGTGCATAGATCCAAATGTGACTGCAGACACAGAGGCCATACACTAAAGCACTTTAACATTGTAAAAGCAATTGACTTACTGGTCTTACTGACCACTGACAGGAACACAGGCTCCTGCCATTCTGATCAGGTTGTCCATGTAGGGCCCGATTCAGATCAGTGTGATGGATAACTGGGCCATCAATTTATGTGTTTCTGCTGAGGCATTGCCTATAAACGACATGCTCCTCTAATTCAGTTTTGTTTAGGATGACTGCACACAAAGATTGAATTGGAAACTTGCAATCGGGACATTAATTGGATTAAAACATAATATATAAATACAGAATACAAAATCTGAAAATGATTTACTCTATTCCACATTTTGCTTATCAGAAATCACTGAAATAATTTCTATATCAAAAATAACTTCTATCTTGCTTTTTACTCAATTCACCAACAAGCCAGTCTCCAGTCTCTTTGCTTCCTGCATTGAAACTTTGTGCGCTTGTTATGTCCACGTGTGCATCATATACTAAATGAATGTTCATGGAGTGTTGTCTTGATCTATTCCTCTCAATGTATTCTTGTGAACTCGGTGCCCTGATGGTAACGTGAATAGTCAATAGCACCTATGATGTGTGGAAAGCCTGCAACATGATGGAATCTGTCCTTGATTGTGCATCTTTGTGTGTCTGTCCAATACATAAACATACTGTATTTATTTTCTGGTCCATCTGATATTTGCCATTAAGGCCTTCACCCATGCAGTAGCAGGAGAAAGAGTCCTGACATATTCCCACCACATCAACCAGATGACACCGCACCTGTCGTCAGAATGGAATGGCGCGTGCTACCTGGAGTAATATGGGAGGGATGTGCAATCTGTCATTCAAAAAGACGGCTGATCTAGGCTCTGCACTGGGTGTTACTTAAAGTTAGCACATTTAAATGATTTCTTGGCACTCTCTGTATGCCCGAGTAGCGCCGTCTCCTTTGATTTCAAGTCAAGTCAAGTTTATTCAAAGCATGTCTCAAAGGAAGTTAAAGAGAACGAAGCCTAACAAGATTTTACTAAGCATCAGTGATACCTTAAAACCTCAAGCACATAAGCATCAGGGTACATCTAGTTGTTTCATCTAATTGCTTTAAATGCCATTCCAATTGTTCAGAGACCAATCAACAATGTTGCATGACCTAATTTCTGTAACAGTTACAGTTACCTACTTGCTGTCTTTTTCAGTAGTATACAGATATCTTGTTTTACATCATGAAACCAATGGGAGCAGTTGACATATTGTATGGTTTTGGGTGTGTCAGGAAGCGTGACAAATGAGGGTGGGCATGCTTTGATTTACAAGTTCATCACCTCAACGTTACATCTTGCAGGAGGCTGTAGGGTGTATGTGGTGGTCACACACTGATAGTACACACATCACATGCATGTATGTATGTATACATGCGAGATGGATGAAATGCATTGCGATTTGTGTTGATATGTATATCTGTAGAAACTGTAGAAAACACTTGTATGTGCTGCACCGACATGAATGTGTGTCTTCTGCCTGCTGTTTTCTCAGGCTTCATGAAGAGGAGAGGAGATTTAAACCTTCATTGTCAGCGTTTGAGTTCCAACATCTCCTTTACAACCTGACGGCCCTCAGGATCAGCAACGCAGGAGGACGCAACTGTAAGTCAGTGTGTGTGTGTGTGTGTATTTGTCTATTAATCTGGCTTACATTGTTAACGCATATCACAATAGTGTATAGTATTGTGTATACTGTGAATTTATGTCATATTAAGCATGTTTGATCTCTATCTTGCCTCATATTCTTTGTTTCATTAGTCATGTCAAGGCTTACTACAGTACTTCATTAATTGCCCTGCTTCCTATATAACCTCAAATGAGTTCTTGGACTACATTCATACAACTCCTGAACTGTGTATACTGAGATATTGGAGAATGAAGGCGGTAGAAATCGGATTTCACACTCTCTGCTCCAGAACTTCCCCAAAACATTTAATGATGTTTAGATATAGTGATATGGGAGGCCATGGAAGGCATTTGACTTCATGGTTCATGAAACAACTCTTGAATTTGTTTAGCAGTGTGTATGGAAGCGTTGGGCTATGGGAACATCATGAGGGAATAATGTTTGTACCATAGGGTGCACCTGGTCCTGTAAAATGAGCTCATATTCCTTGAACATAATCATCGGACCTGATGACTCCAACGGGATGCTGTCCTTACTATTACAGAACATTTGGCAACAGAAATTGTGGGTTGAATGCATCCTCTGGCTATCTCCAAATGTAAATCCATCCTATTAAGACTGTTCCCCTTGCCACATTAAAAAAAAATTGGCAACTGATGCACCTGTGATTCAAGCACTGATGATTTGGAACTTACATAAAGCTCATATAAAAGTGCTGACTGTCAGACCTCTGACAGCTGACACATACTGCTAATGTGCATTCAACTGAGTATGACTTGCCTGTGTAGCTAAAGTTGTAATTGTCCTTTAGTTAGTTCAAGGTTAAAGTGCTTTTTCATGTGGTGTTTCTGCTAATTTGCTCACCACCTTCAATGCACCTCACTTACATACCTGTCCCATGGTGAAAAGCATCCAAAATTCAGCAGCATTGATGAAATGGCAGCCTCAGTACGAGAGAGTATTCTGGCGCCAAACAGGGCTGCTTGTCAGTCGTGTCAGGATTTCCATTTGAATGTTCAGAGCATCACCTCTCTCAGCACTCAGCACACACACTTTGCATTTGGGAGGAGGTTAAGCAAATGTTGACAAATGGCCAACAGATCAAGCTAAATGGCTAAGCTTGCAAAAAGTGAAAATAATTCTTCCTTTGTAATTTACACGTTAGTTAGAGTTTAGTAGTGGAATTTTACACTGTTTCACCTTTTGGAACATCTGCCATCTAAACCTATTTGTAATCCGTCAGGTTTTTCCATGTTGTTTCATTATAAAGGGATTCTCAGGTTTTACAGCCTGCAGGTTTGTGTGTGTGTGTATGGAGAGAGAGAGAGTGTGCTTTGATGCATTCATTTCAGTACATAATAAATGTTATGTAATATTAATAGTAGACACGTTACCATCTACATGTAATACCGGCAAGATTCCCAAACTTTTCTTCACTAAAAAGACATGTTCATCACACACTAGAATATAGTGTTCAAGTCGAACTAAAGATATTTGCTAAAACTCTGTCAGTTTTTGTATTCAGGGAATAGTTGAACTTTTCCAAGTCTGGCCCTGCAAAAAAAAACAGAACATTTATTCCCAGACGTTGCTAACTAGTGCTTCAAATCCTCCTCTCATTTTTATCATGTCCTTTCTCCCCTTCTATCTGATAGTCTGTATTGCAAAGTAGAGCCAGGATCTGAGAGGCATTACGGCGGATTACAGCTCCAAGAAGACAGAACATCTGGCCAAAATAACCGTCTCTCTCTCGCTCTCACTTACACTATTTTAATTAGGAGCTCAGCGCAGGCGTTGAGTCGCATATTCTGACGTACAATTTCACATGCACAAAACCTCGCACGACTGCGCGCACACAGAAATAGCAGCAAAGTCAAGCGCATTCCATCAAAACCATTTCATGATCCCACCCACCCACATGAACACAAACAAACTCAAGCACACAATTTACACTGCCTCTTTTGCACATCACAGGGTGAGAAACTTGGCTATAATGATTTGTGTTAGGTCTCAAATTAGTTCTCAAGCAGTGTTAGAAGTGCCTTATCGCCGCAGGCTGCACAGCAGACGTTAATATCAAAATCCCATAAAGCTGTCCTCTCCTCCTTCCCCTCTCTCACTCGCTCGCTCACTCTCCCTTGCTCTTTAAATTTCTCTTCCTCTCTGCACCAGAGAGAGCTCGCTCATAACGGGCCTCTTCTATTTTAATGAAAGTATTGTCTTTAGGCTATCAGTGTCACATGAAGGATTTACTATAGGCTTTGACAGCAGTCACAGCAAGGGCCTTTCGGTGTTTCCATGACAAAACTGGAGATTTGGACAACATGACCATTGGAAGTTTATGGGGAATCAATGATTTGATGTGCAGCTGCCTATAATATACAAGTACAAATGATAAATGGCTGCATTTATATAGCGCTTTATAACACATGCCTCTCATTCACCCACACGCTGATGGCAGTGAGCTACCATGCAAGGTGCTGGCCTGACCATCGGGAGAAATTTTGGGGTTCAGTGTCTTGCCCAAGGATACTTCGACATGTGGACAGGAGGAGCTGGGGATCCAACCTCCAACCTTGTGATCAGTGGACAACCTGCGTTACCACTGAGCCACAGCCGCCCCATGTACAAGCCTCAATTATCTTGGTCTGAGGGGCTGCAGTGAAGCCATTCGAGAAAATTAAAATCTTCATTGGTCTGACAAGGTTTTTGGAGAAGGAGTTGATGTCGTGTTCCCACACCGGGACACGAGATGGAAAGTTTCTAATTAATTCAAATACAAAGTTCAGCGTCTAAAAACTGTTTTTTTTATTGCACATATTCCCCATCGAATAAGCTAATAGAATTCAGGAGGCAGAGGAGAGTAGAGGGCAGAGGCTAAGGCGAGTCATGGAAGAGGATAGGCATGCGTACTGATTATCCCTCAGAGGTGCAAATGAACTGTGTTTCATCACCACTGAAGGAATGGCCTGATCACGATTTGTTAGAAGTCAAGGTCCCTCCAATGCGTTGGTTCTTCCTCTCTCTCTCGCCCATCACTGTTTTCCACTTGGTTTATTTCTGATCTGACAAAACTACGTCCTCACGCGTGCACAGCATATGCACACACTCTCAATAACCCTGCCTCTCTATTTCTATCTCTCTCCTGTCTGTCATCTCAGACACGTTCTCTAGCTGTGTATCGCTGAACCGTGTGTCCTCAGTGAGAACAGACGTAGCACTGGACCTTGAGTAAAGATAGTGTTATGCTCTGTAGCTGCGGTTGAGGGAATGAAGGGTTAGAGGGATTCAGTTCAGACTCTGGTCTTTCCTCCATCACTATTCATGAGAGGAGAGAGGGATCTTGAATCCCCGGAGGAACCACGCTCCTGCCATACCTCAACCAAGTCTCCTGTCCTCTCCTCCCCTCGTCTCTGCTCTGCTGCAGTGATTTTTTTTCATTTGTTATATCAAAGATTCCCCGGGTGATGAATGCATGTGTGTGGGTGCATGTATGTGCATGTGTGTGTGTATTAAGTGTTGCATTTACGGGTGTGTGTGTGGATGAATCTGTTTGTTATTTTTTGTGTATGTGTGTGTGTGTATGTGTGTGTATGTGTGTGTGTGTGTGTGTGTGTGTGTGTGTGTGTGTGTGTGACTGTAAATTGTAAACTGTAAACCCAGGCCAGCTAC
>CABFOQ010028233.1:0-30075 GCA_900660455.1 Gephyroberyx darwinii | reverse complement strand
ATTTAAAATTTCAATCATCAATCATTTTGTAAGTGTCCATGTTTTCAAATGGTGGATATCTGACTTTGGAATCATGCTCTTCAACTTTCAATTGGCTTGTTATGACTTGTTATGGAGCAACTCAGCCCTGCTGGCTCCTTGGGGATTGATTTCCAAATGATCACAGCATGTGTCCCAGAGCTCTCACAGTGGTAATGACAAAGCGTCACGCACTTCTGCACCCTGCTGAACTTGCAAGCTGTCATCTGTTTCATCATAGAAAGACCGCTTTGTCCTGTCAATGTAAAAAATGTCAAAGACTGAAATATATCCTCTTTACTCCTTTTTAAAAGTAACCTTACTCCTTGTGAGAAGTAATTTGTTACACTACTCATATTACTTACCCCCCATGCAAATAAAAAACGGAGATTGTTTCCTCTTACCTTGACAATACCTCGCCTTTGTGCCTCAGTGTCTGATAACCAAATACTGCACAACTTAGCTTGTAGCAGCTTAGCTTGTCACAGCTTAGCTTGTAGTACCTGCGCATCGTTTTTTTTCTTCTGGACAAAATCAAAGTAATGGAAATACTTTCAGCCGCTGAATGTAAACATGTCCATCTTTAATCCAAGCTAGCTAGCGCAGCGTGTCCTTTAGTTATGATGAAAACGATTACTGTAACATGTTATCACCCATCACTGCACTCTATTCACCTCATTACCAAGGCAAACAGTAGTAACTACTTTGAGTGTATTTTAAAGGTCAACGTCAATGACGTTGACTATGTTGCATTTCATAATCAACACAAATTATAACAATAAATGCAGCTAAACATGACACTATCCACTTCTATACTAACAACACTTTTGTCAAGGAGACAGGAGATAAACTGTGATGTAATTTCCCTCAGAAAAATAACATTACTTGAAATTCATCATTGAATAGCTGTGCTGCTGTCTGTTAAAGTGTTATTTTGTCAACAAAAGACTGAAGTTACTTTCAACTGTTTTTTATTTTTTGTTTATGTTCAGCTTAGATCAGAATCAATGTCAAGGGATTCAACAGACATCAAATATGTATTAGACTAAAGCAAAAAACAATCTGATTTAAGTGATGATTGATCAAGCTTGTCCTTACAAAAATTGCATTTGGCATACAATAACTTTAATGAAGACATTGCTGTATTTCAATATGTTCTACACCAGGACAAAGCTGATTAGTACATTCATCAGCATCCATTAAGACAGAGACTGAATTATTCGTTTATTGATGTGGGCTTTGTGTTATGAGCTCAGGTCATTGTGGAAGATGGAGTACCCAACATCTGTAGCTAATAACGGTGAGCAAGGACGGGAAGGTCATATGAAAGGGAATTACGAAAAAACAAAACAAAACAATCTACTAGGTGAATATTGTTAGCATGAAATATATTACCATAGTAGGAATAGGAAATTGGGTTCTGCCACAGTTTCAGCTGAATCTTAGTGCAACCACATTCCAGTACCACTGGCCCGAGAGGCAATAACATTGACTTGTGTACTCATGATATCCGGCAAACACAGAAGCTGTAGCGTTCTCATTCTTGTCAGTGGAGGAAATGGATGCTGGGTTTATACTTCGGTGAGACACACAGCAAGGCAGTCGGTGAATTCAAGTAATAATACATGACATTTTAATATATATATATATATAACTGTCTGTTTTGCTACTGTCAATCAATGATAAGACAGTAGCAAAACAGATACGCAATACTCAGTTCATGAAAGCTTTTTTGTTGTTGTTCTAAGTAGGTCTTTCCCAGGAAAAATTATCTGGGGCACAGGAAGTGATGAAATTTATCGTGCTGGTGTTGTGCCAAACTTTGTTTTGTAATTGTGTTTCCCCTGGCAGAATGTTCTGGCTTTGTCCTTGCTGTGTGTTGTTTTGCCACTGCACAAGGAAATTATTGTGGATGAAATGCACTTCAATGACAAATTGATCAATTTATAGCCTGACAACTTCTTTGTAGAATCAATGCACACTTGTGGTTTGAGATAATAAAATCACAAACAAGCATGATCTCTGTTCATTATGAGGCAACTAGGTAGGTTACATTTGGTAGGCTGCTGTCATTCTTTGTAATCCCGTGAAATGTTTTAAAAATGTTGTATTGCCATTTGAAAAGCCAGTGATAGGGAAGCCATCCACAAAACTTTAAATCATTTAGTTATTTTTTTAGTTATTTTATTCCCTGGGATGAAATTGAGGCAAAGACACATACAAGACACATAAGGGGAAACCAATTTTGGCACAGTCATCCCTTTGTGCAGTAGAAAAACACCACAGCAATGTCCACTTATTGTCAAAGATATCACCAAAATTAAAAAAAAAAAAAAAGTGGATCTCACAGATAATCACTCTAAAGGAAGCAGGTATGGTATACTTGTTGTGATATACTAGGTGTGAGTGCAGTTTCAAGAGTGCAGATCAGATGGAGGCCAGACAGAAAGTCAAGCAGGCACAGGGAGACGGACAGATAGGAAGACATGATGCCAGGATGACAGACAGGCATGATGACAGACCGGGAGACAGACAGATAGACAGGTAGGCAGGCAGGAAGAAAGATGTAAGGACAGAGGGATTTGCTTCTTTGAGAAAGACGATTCCTCCATAGCACCCTTTGTGATCCTATTATACAACTAATAGGATCACATCAGGCGTCAATCAATCACCAGATCCTTAGGCAAAAATGTCATTCATCAGTACGGTATAGATGTGTCCTCACTGAGGGGAGCTGCAACCAGATACCATGAATTAGATATGTAATTCTAGGACTAAGCAGGGAAGTGAAGCCCAATAAGAGGCTGTAAAAAAAGGGGCTGTAAATTATCCCCCTAAACCCAGCAATAGAAGAACCATGTGCCCCCAAAGTAACTATATTCTGCTCTCTCAAGTGCTCACTAATTACAGCCAAAGGGTGGAATGTAACACACAACTCCACGGCCCAATGAAATATGCAGAGCTATTTATTACAGTAAGAGAGTGGGAGAACAACAGCATATTACAAATGACTGCAGGGGAGAATACTTTCAGTGGATTAAAAAGAGGGTGCTAGTTATTTTCATTTTCCTTTTAGTTAGCATATCATATTGGCAACATCTCAGAGGAGGGTGCTGAGGGATTTGTTTGAATAATCCTACAAGTACACAAATCTAGGCTGCTTCCTCAGATTTCTGAGCAGCGATCAGCATTGGCTCATAGATGGCCTCATGTTCTGAAGCCATTTTAGGCACTTTGCATCCAGGGGCATGGTCCAGATCCACTGCCATATTAAGCATCTTATCATATTACTGCCATGTGACAGTATGCTTTTTGCACATCAGTCCACTGTGAAGGTTCACAACATGATGCCCCTTTCTAAATCTCAGTTAGCATCCCAGCCAAGTAATGCTGCACCAAACAGCAGGCTCAACTCAACTCTTAAAACCATTAAAGGTGAAGAGAATTGATGTTAGTGTTTAAGGTATTGATAACCCAGAAGCTGCTCCCTGTGTTCTCTTTATTAGCCTGTGAACAGAGCACAAGCCTGCAGTCTTCCAGCTTTAAATGGCACTGTATTGAGCAGAAGGTCAAAGCAGGTTGGATTCAACTCTCTAATTTCCTGTGCCACTCCTCATTCTTGCTCCAACAGCTATCAATTATGTCCCTGGAAACTGAGGTCAGGAGCATTCATGGCAGTTCACAGCTGAATAGTTTGACTGCTCTTTATTCTTCGTAACGTGCCTATACACGTAGAATAATTCAATCTTCTTGACTCTCTTGTGTCAGTGTGTTTGCGTTTTGACAGCCACAGCCAGGGTGGCTAATCGTGAGAATCGGGATGATTCCCAGTGGGCCACTGGTTGTTTGTACCAGTGAAGTATGACTTCACTGATCATGTATATTGTCTGGCTGAACGGGCCTCTGGCACTGCCAAGCACTTTTCTCCGTCGCTCTGCTCTGTCTGTGCCTCGTAGTGCAGCTGTGCTATGTCTATGCTGGGCGTACAAATCCTATGCACGCACACATTTGGATGTTAAAAGGGGGGATGAGAGCTGCCCCTCCAGAATTGTTTGATTCCAGGTTAGTTTTGGAAGAAAATGTCAGTGTAAAGGAAAAAAAAGGCTAGTCTACAAGTATCCTGGGTACTTTTAATCTCAAAACATGCATTTTTATAGTTGAGGGATAAGAAGATTATAACCAATCTTCTGAATCATAAAAAGGAGGTTTAGCAACACTTTCACAGACGTATTACAGTATTACCATCATCAAAGTCCTCTGAGTATTTTGATACCAACTGAAGCGTATTGGTCAAACATTAGTGCTTGTACGTATCAGACCAGAGGCAAAAATGTCTATCAATATGATCCTATCAGCAGATAATTACATGGGTGGCTCTGGGGATGCAGGGTATTTCATGATATGTGTGTATAAAGGTGGGTAGAACAATAACATGTAGGCCTATATAGGCATGTTGGCCCGTGTCGACCTGAACCCTTGATATGTTAGCATGAGCCTGTGGAAGTGGACTGGTCTGAGGCATGGAACGCCCAGGCCCTGTTGGCAGCTCATGCCTCTGACTGCAATGACAATGCTGTGTTATCGAGTCTGATCTGACAGGAATTTTTC
The DNA here is from genome assembly GCA_900660455.1 of Gephyroberyx darwinii. NCBI lineage: Eukaryota > Metazoa > Chordata > Actinopteri > Trachichthyiformes > Trachichthyidae > Gephyroberyx > Gephyroberyx darwinii. The sequence continues at coordinate 25,449 of CABFOQ010028233.1, read as the reverse complement.
AAATGAAAATTTAGACTTGATACTTGGTTACTACTAAGATATCTAAGAAAGCTCTTAGATACTAAGTTAAGTCTAAGAGAAATACATTTTATGTTTCCACTGTAGGCTAATAAAAAGAAGGAAAATAACTGCTCACTGGAATGATGCTCCCTCAGTGTCATTCAGATGTGGCAGCAACGTTTTTTATCTCTATTGGTCTTCATCAGGCATACACACTTTTCATATTTGTTTCTTTTTAACACTTTTTAAACATGATGTTTGATGTTTTATGGGAATGACTGAGGGTCCTGCCATCACTTTGGTGTATTTAGAGTTGAAAATAAATTGATTAACCAATAAATGTTTGATTGATTTGAAAAGATTTTTTGTACTTGGTTTCATCGTATATCAATATGTTACAACCGACCTCAACATGGGGTTGATTGTAACAATCTGACTTTTCCAATTCAAACAAAAAAGCATTATAAACATGATGGTTTGAAACCTTCAATTTTTACATCTACTTAGAAGACAGATGAAAGTATACCATATCAAGTATGGCTGTCTAGCTCTTACAGCCATTGAGTTATGATAGGAAAAGCAAAAATTGTTAAATTGACCTCATTCTCCCCTACTTTACCTCTTTAAAAGTCATTGGAGATTGTATGGCAGCTATGCTATACATTGAGGATCTGTTAAACACAATAACTTAAGTATCAGTAATGACACTATCAAACTCATGCACATAGCACAGAAAGCATGGGTGCCAGTGACACTCAAGTCTCGGCTCCTTCCTGTGTTCTTGTCTTAGGAGATGTTTCTCTTCCTCTGCTTTTCACGGGGCCCATTGGCATGCAGGACCACTAGTCCGAGGGACATTCAGCTGCATCTAATCTGCTCCCATCTTGCATCAGGTGCAACTGTGTTTGTACAGGCAGAAGTGAATGCTGGGAAAAAGCGGATGTGTCTACTGGTCATGACAACCACATGTTCTTCCTTTTCACAGTAGATGAGAAGCAGATGACAGTCAGTGATGTGTCAATCTGCAGCTATAGCCTTAACATTCACTCTGAGGGAGGAAAACAGGTCGAATCCTTTTGCACATTAATCCAGATGGCTGGCTGCATTTTCAAAAGCCTCATTGTCATTCTCTGACATTTCACGAAACCCCCTCTGAGTCTTTGCTTATCTGAGTCACGGTGACTGAAATGAGGATTTGGGCATTAAGGAATTCAGATGCCTTACTGGATGATCAGCCCTAACTCTGTCTCTTGAGTGAAGGAGGACGCTGATTTTTCTGTCCTGATTGTCTCTGAATGCTGAGATATGAGATGTTGCACAAATGATCAAATGAATAGTAAACAACAATACATTAGCTAACAGTTTAGCCAACAGTTATTGTTTAACCAAAGACCTATTTTAATGTTTGTAATGCCTGTTTTGGAATATAAGTGATAATTGGTTAGAGATATAGAATTGAATGAGTTAGGAAAAGGTTTCCTTTTTCAGCTATTTCACAGTTTCTCATTCTTAGTATCATTACACTACTATCCAGTAAATATTTGGATGTTGAATAGATGGATGAATGGATGATTTGATGGCGCGCACCAATATTGAAAATCCATGTAAATATAGTGCCAAAATGAAAGTTGACACAATGCCCAGTTGTCTGTTGCTGCTTCCTGCATTGTTTGGTAAAATGGGGACATAGATATTAACATAGAAATGGATATTGTTGTATTGATTGTCTCCCTCACCCTTTATTTGTAACAGAGTAGGTTGGGAGCATGTGACAGAGAACATGTGAATTCATTTTAATTAAAAGGTCAGCTGAAATAACATTTCAGTGAGTTGTATATCAGCTAGCAATAGATTAGAGATGTTTTCGTCTATTCAGCACCTGAGGAATCACAGACACGTCAACCAAGAACCAGGGGCAGAAACATATATTTGCTTAATGATATGCCTTAATTCAGTAATTAAAGACCAGTAAAAGAAAACCAGCTGCTGAAACAGTGGGGGAAGGCAGTTTGCATCTGCACCACACAACTAAAAAAGATTTATAGTGCCCAAGAAACCCACCGATTTTATCAGTCCTCTTGCAGCAATACATGGACACAAATGCCAGCTTAAGGTATTTTTCCCAATGCCAGATCCAAAACATTCACTTTACTATACCAAAAGTGACATTGTAATCATGTTAAAGATGGTAGCAAATCCATTCCCCTAGGGCAGAAGTCAATGCCAAGTCCCATTAGCCTGAGCTATGAAGATGTCCTTCAGGTAATTTATCTTGGGCAGGATTGAGACAGCAATGATCTCCTTGTCAGTTTCGCTAGTTTATATCAAACAACTCATACTTCATCACAACCACTACTGATGGCTCAATTCCAAGGGTAAAAATACAATCAGCCCCAACATTGACCAGCTGTCTGTGTGAAAAATATGGTGTTTATGAGAGTGAGGCCAGTAAGTCCCTGGGTTATGGTCATGAGTAACTGGGTTAAAGAGCTCACAGCACTGAGGTCAACCTCAGCTAATCAGGAAAAGCAACAAACAAACAAAACAACAAAAAAGCACAATGTCACAACTCATGAACATTCCTGTTCAGTCAGCTTCAAACATGTTTGTGTGGGGTTAACACTGCAATATACACTTTTCCTGAGCAGGATTAGCATAGTGCAGTAACCCACATGTCAACCACAGTCAGAGAGACTGCTCAGTCAGAACAGAGTTTTCAGGCTTACTGGTGTATGAAATTCATTTACTTCACACCTCTTCTCAGACTTCATCTTAAATCAGTAGCCATTCAACTCTGATGGGAGGACTTATGGCATGTGCCTGCCTGCAGAAAATTCAGCTGAACACTACGCACTCAAGGAAGAAATATTGGCAGAACTAGATGTAATGCTAGTGGAATGGGGATTCATCTACTGTAGGATCTTTACAATCTTTGGAATAGTAATACAAAATGCTGCTCCTGTGTGTGTGTGTGTGTGTGTGTGTTGTGCTGCTTTTTGTGTGGTGAAGTGCATTTTCTCTTTCTATTCTGAACTCTCATTCTGTGCATTTTAAATTTAAAATATCCTATACGTTTTCTTGAATTGTTTATTATTTATAAAACATGCTGTATACTTGCACAATATACTTACAGCCTCACTTTAAAGAACAGCTTACCGTGTAATTTCTGCAGCGTAAAAAGAATGTGTAACATCAGATTTGAATCGCAACATGGTTTGGATCCAAATTCAAGGCAAGTGGTTATAAGGATGTCCAAATCAACAGTGCTGTTATGAGTCCAGATGAAACTAAGGTGTCAGATTTTCAACACAACATTTGAGGTATTTAGCTGATGCTCATGTCAAGACTGAGCTATAACTTTTTTTTTTTTGTTATTTTTTTGTTCAAAAAATTTGTTCAAGGACTTTTTAATTACAAGGTCTCATTTGGCAGAATTAAAGGACTCAAAATGTGCATGTTTTGTGGTAAGAAACGACATTGGTCAACAGTAGATATCACAGAAGCCTCTTGTTTTACTCATGGACTTGTCAAGTTAAGAAGTCAGGGTGAATTCATTCATTTTGAAACTGCTGCTATGTCAACACAAATATCCATCACAGGGTTTTCCTCAGGATGTGAAATGTTGATCCTGGAATGGAGAGAGAGAGATGAGGCGAGCTGAAAAGCCATCCATTCATTTTCAAAAGGTTTTAAGGCCATAATTTATTCTTCTCACATCCAGAAACTTTCATGGATTTGCGTAGGTGAGAGGAGATGCTCAACTTTTCTGGCATGATTTTGGTAGCAACATCTAGAGAACGTCAGGCATTTCTATGTTCTTCAAACCACAACGTAACGGGTCATTACTTATTGATTGAAAGACTGTAAGGCACGAAAGTTAGAAGTAATTCCAACTTACTGTAACTATCCCACATTATGACTGACTGAGTTGAAATATGTCTAGAAATTCAGCCTACAGTAATACAGAGGCACCAGAATCCTTCACTTTATGCCGATGTGTCCATTATTTTGACCGTACCCTGTAGATTCATTGTCACTTGACGGGAAGCTATTGCTGGAATCAGCAAATGCCCAAGTCTTGTTTTGAGGCTCTTAGAGGATGAGTGGAACTACTGCTCTATTTTAACATCTCGTGGGAGGCACTGCAGGCTACAATACTGCCATTCCAGTTTGCATATTCTTGTTCTGGGAAGTGAGGTGATGGTGAAACTGAAGATTTCTTGAACAAGCTTTTTTATTGGAGTAGAACATTAACTGGGTACCATAAGACCTATAAAGACAAGGTGGGGATGATTCAGTTGATATGCCTGTTAAATTATCATATTATAATGTTAAATTTGTCAGCCTGTTTTCAGCTGTGGTGTGCAAAAAAGCTGGATGAACATAAGTCGATGTTAATGTGGGTCTTAAATACCTTCCAGAGCAGCTCACTGATTATCCTGTCACGACGTCTTGAGGAAAGGTGGGTGATGTTGGATCAAATGTCATACCTGGCCTGCGTTAGAGCCTGAAAAAAATCCACTTTCTTAGCTTGTAATAAAGGGACAACACACAAAACACCTCATATAAATTATTACTGAGAGTTGCCCTATAGAGAGTATTGTGCCTATTGTGGCTAGATATATGAGCTTCTACCAAAAATCTTGTCATCTTGATGTCCAAACTTGTACCTGGATTCACTTGGATCCTCTGTCCTGCTTGCCAGGTTCACAGCAATACCTTCCAAATGATTAGTCAGCCAACACTCCAATATCCAATCAAAAGGCCTTCATAATAACCAGTGGGATGCCAATTAGAGTGAAGTGCCCATATCTCCTTTGGCAGGTTTCACCCTCCTACACTGAGTTACATTAATACAGCTGAGTGGCTGTCAAATTCTAATAGATTGGAGGTTAGAAAACGAAACTGGACTTTTAAGTTACAGAAATTGAAACTTGCACTATAAGCTGTGAACATATTATTTCAGTGTGTAGCTTGCCATGCAGCAGGAAACCAGTGCCCGCGCTCTGATCCACAGATACCATCTCATGACTCAGCTTGTGTCAGTGATGTTTTGCAGAGGGTAGAGATGCTGCTGCTTCTCTGACAGACAGACACAGACTATAAAAAGCATATTGATTGGGTAGAATGGAACCCCCTCACATCTACATTTTTTCTCATCTTGCCAATGCCCTTGAGGGTCAACAGAGTGTCTTTGGTAATGAGAAATGCCGCCAAACCCTCACTGTGAAGGACAAAAACAATTTCGGCCAGGATGGGTAATAAATGGGACTAATGTCTTGCCGTTGAGATGGTGTCTGCAGGCTGAGTGTTGTGTATATGGCCTACGGCAGTGGAAATGTTCCTCTACTGCGGTCAGCTTTGACAAATATTTCAACCCAGCCTGGTATAAACCTGGAGAAAAAGTGCAACAGCACACTGCAAATATAGAAATAGGCATTATGAAAATAACCTAGATCAATAACATTGACTAAAACAGGGTCATGCGCAAAACAATTTCAGGCAAAAACAACAAACTTCCCCATTATAGTTCCCCCATTATATAATTTGAAATGTATTACACATCACAAACATCACTTCCATCTTCACCAGCCAGGATAGGTAGATCTATAGATAATGTTAGATAATTATTTTATTCATCCCAGGGGGAAATTCAATTGTCACAACAGCAATACACCCTTGAGACATATAATAAAGTTAGAAAGAAAGTTATATTTACCCGCCTGTACAATCACCTGACCTATTAACATGTCAACATGATGCAGTAATCACATGTATTGTGGCCCTCCCATGCAAATCAACATTTGACACGGCACAGTAAGCGATAAACAATAGAAACTCTCTGTCATCAGCCCACGTACAGTAAAGCAATTGCACAAATCTTCATATCCACATTGACATGCAAATCCACATCTTGAATGTTGTTTAGTAAGCATGTTGTTCCAAAATAGTCCTTGTGGTGCAGTGCAAAGTGTCTAGGCCACCCCCTATGTTACCTATTCAACTCTATGCCACTGTGTTGCAGATACACTGTAGTACAATTGGATGCCAAACTGTATGCTTAACAAGAGCTTTATATTCGACGCCATTAATGGAATTAATGCCATGTGATGACTGTTTGCAGAGGAGTTATCACTGTCTTCATGTTTTTGTTATATGAACTGTGGAAAGGATATTCCTCTTCTAAGGACATTTGACTTCTAATCTATGTAATCTACAATTTAAAATAGGCAAGAATTTAAAAGGGGACGTCTAACTAACCTATAGGATCTAGTAGCATTACAGCTACTAACATGCTCAGTCATGCTGTATAGCCAACTGTGATGTGTCTGCTTTCTGTAACCCTAAGAGCCTCTCCATCACACATAAGTAACAGGCATTGATTTCTGTGCTTGAGGAGTCCCAGTCACACTGGACGACTCGAGACATTTAGCACTGCTAATCTTCTCCTGACAGTCTCACTTCAGTCCATGAACTGAACTTAGTTTAAAGAATAATGTGACAGATATAGGCTACATTTGTATGCCAAACAGTATGCCAGGCAAAAAGTTATTATACTACACTATACTATTATACTATACTATATCACATTCTCAGTTACCTTGCTTCATGAAAAACTGGTTGTTAGGGATGAAAAGCTTTAGTATGTACTTGAGCGTCTAAATAGAGAAGTTGCTTGGTAAGACCAAATAGTAATAAAGTCATCATATTGTTGGATTCAGTTGTTCCCCATTTCATTGGCTTGTGATATATCAAAATAGGGTTTAATGAATAAAAGAGGGGCTTATCTGTAATCCAGAGGCAATAATTGTAAGATCTAGATTGTTTATTCAGTCTCACAATGTTTGCCTATGTTCTGCTTTTGCAGAGAGTGATTTTTGCAGTTGCTCTGAAAGGAATTTGGAAAAACATGACTCTCATATCAGCTGTATTGGACTTTTTTTTGTTCAATGAGAAGTTAAACAACTGCATGCTAGTTCTCCCCATAAGATTTATCTCAATATGGTGGCAAGCTATTCAGGGCAAATAAACAAAAAGGGAGCTGCAAAACCATTTACTCAAATGAGAAGTGAGAAACTTTTACATCCAGGGACAGTCACAGTCTTACGATGAAAGAAAGAAATAGCACCATTCATCGGGACAATGACAACTGAAACAGCTTGTGCCAAAGATTTTTAAGACCTCCAATCCACAGGAGTCAACCAATGTAACAGTGGTTCAAAACCCACACATCTCCATGTCTTGTGCTGTCAATAAATACGGTGCAATGCATCAACAGAGCAGTAGATCGGGTGACACTGACACCGATGCAGGTCTTATTTTGCAATGCAAGGTCATAGAACCACCTGGATACTGCATCAATCAGACAGATTAATGAAGCACAAAGTGCTGATATGATGGATTTGGACACTGCTATTACATTTATGTCCTATGGTCACCAACCTTACACAAGTCAAATTATTAGAAAAATGTCTCAATAAGTAAACAAGCTATATTCCTAGAGAAATAAACTCATTGTAATGACATACCCAGAAATTAGTCTAATCTAGAATAAGATGCATACAGATATAATAACATACAGTTTGGGCATGTAGATAATTTACAATATATTCTGAAATAATTGGAAATTGAAACAACTTTCAGTCTTCACACATTCATCTATTGATTTACAACAGCACATGATCAAACTATAAGAATCTCTATCCCACTGAGAACCTATGGTGAGTCCTGTGTTGGCCAGAGGAATCCTTCAATTGCAACCAGCTCCAGTTCTTCAATGTTTGAAACTGCCAGCAGAAAGGTGCAGGAAGCTTATTGATGGTGACAAGAAGCAGTCATCTTTGCCAAAGGCTGTGCAACAAAGTATTCATAAAGGGTGCCAATAATCATATATAACCTATTTTCAATTTTGAAGACATAAAAGATATTTTTTAAATATTTGTATTCTAATTGTTTGATCACCTAAATAAATCAGATGAATGTGTGAAGACCAAAAGTTGCTTCAATTTCCAATTATTTCAGAAGATTATCTGCATAAAATGTAAGGATGCCAATAATCTTGGCCAGAACTGCATGTCTAGACTGCCAAAAATGAGCAAATTTTTCTAATAGAGATTTGATGGGAGAGGAACCACAGTCATCCCTAATGATGTGCTACTGATGCTTACTCACGCAGGCTCAAGAGGAATGAGAACCAGAGAGAGAGGTTCTGCTTTTGGTGGCAATGAAAAGCGTTATTTATCCTCAAATAACCTTAACAGTACAGTAGAGGCTTAACAACAAAATAACACAAGCTAATTTCTCTCATTTCCTATTTGAAGTATTGAATTTGGAAACATATTTCAAAGATGACAATTTCTCAAGATGTTCACTTTCACTGAATCCCTTCTCTGAGTCTCCATAATTTCATTGCTCCCACGCGTCTCAGAAAACAGGAGCTTGGAGAAGGCCAGAACAAAACTGTCCTGAATTTTTTTTATCAATGGGAGGCTTAATCTGTCCCTCGCAGCAGTGATAGCAAAACTGGTAGTCAGGATTTAGGATTACAACACGCTTTAGCTCATTCTTGGACTCAGATTTTCAGACTTGTGTGACACATTACATTACATTACATTACAGTCATTTAGCAGACACTTTTATCCAAAGCGACTTACAATAAGTGCATTCAACATAGGTAGGCAAGAGAACTACTAGTCACCAGAAATCGTAAGTGCATTTCCTTCCTAAACAAGCATCTAAGAGCACAACCAGTGCTAAGGTAAAAGTGCAATAATTTAGCTACCTACTTTTTAATTAAACAAATGAGACAAATAAGTAAATCAAATAAACAAGAGCTAAGACAAATAAGTGAAGCAAATAAACAAGAGCTAATAAACAAGAACTCAGACAAATAAGTGAAGACAAATAGGCAAGTGCTAAGGGGAAGGGTCAAGGTACCCCCACCACTGTGGGGCCAAGACAGAGAAAAGCCATGACTGTGTAGATCAGCCGCAGGGGCCTCTGAGCGACGGGGCAACCAGTCGCCTCGAGGCAGCAGAGCGAAGTAGTCGGGCGGGGGTGTAAGGTTTGACCATAGCCTGGAGGTATAGCAACCTATAGGCTAGCACCAGGATCTTGACCTGGATGCGAGCTGCTACAGGGAGCCAGTGTAGAGAACGGAGAGGGGTAGTTGTATGGGAAAACTTGGGGTGGTTGAACACCAGACCAGCTGCAGCTTTCTGAACAAGCTCCAGAGGTCTGATGGCAGACGCCGGGGCACCAGCAAGGAGGGAGTTGCAGTAGTCCAGGCGGGAGATGACAAGAGCCTGGATGAGCACCTGTGCTGCCTTGTCAGTGAGGAAGGGGCGAATCCTCCTGATGTTGTAGAGGAGGAATCTGCAGGAGCGTGTCACTGATGCGATGTTTGCTGAGAACGACAATTGGTCGTCCAAGGTCACACCCAGATTCCTCGCAATCCGAGTTGACGTCACCACAGCATTATCAATAGTGATGGTGCGGTGCGGACAACCCTTCCCCGGGAAGAACACCAGTTCAGTCTTGTCCAGGTTGAGCTTCAGGTGGTGCATCGACATCCACTCAGAGATGTCTGCCAGGCACGCAGCAATGTGTGTCTCCATTTGTGTGTCAGAAGGGGGAAATGACAGGATCAGCTAGGTGTCATCTTCATAGCAGTGGTAGGAAAAGTCATGGGAGTGGATAACAGAACCAAGAGATGTTGTGTAGAGGGAAAAAGAAGAAGACCCAGAACCGAGCTTTGCGGAACACCAGTAGTGAGCCTGCATGGTTCTGACACAGACCCTCTCAGCGTCACCTGGCAGGAGAGACCTGTTAGGTAGGATGCAAACAGGGAGAGTGCAGAGCCTGAGACACCCATCCCCTCAAGGGTGGAGAGGACATTATCAGTAATAACTTGGTAATACCTCAAATCTCTCCAAAGATGAGCCATCTCAGACGGAATTCAAGTCATCATGAGCCCACCTACAGATGAATGTCTCTGTGGAGGCTGTGTGGTTATTGATCTGCCACTTTTTCATCTAGGTTCGAGCTCTCGACTTTGGTGTCCTCATTGAAGGCTTATCTTCCAGGTATTTGGGTAAGTACCATCTCGAAAAGCTCTCTGTTTGCAATTTATTCTATTCCCATGCTTACCATCAGCATGTCATCCACGATTTGTCACACTGCCTAAGGTCCAGACCCGGAATAACACTCTGTGGTGCCGCCGGGTGGCCACACCTCAAATGCCCCTTTTGCAGAAATGTACACCTAAATAAAATGTCACAATATGTATGAAATGTACTATGGCAGTAAAGGCCATCGAGTGACATGATCATATATTGAATGCCAAACTACTAGGCTCTATAGTACACACATCATAGACAGATTTAAGACATCATATATGAAATAATACTATGGTGTACACCATAGATTTACATAGACCTGTATTGACAACAACAGAATAAGTCTACTTCTAACAAACATCATACACAGAGATCTAAGTTGTAGGTTGGTATGATGTGTCGAACATTAGGGGAGTTGTGAGAGATTGCAGTGATAGGCTACATTTAAAATAATTTGCTGCGTAGAGTGTGTCATTCAGTGCTATTTGAGCACAGGCAGTGCTGGGCCACACATAATAAAACACACAATAAAATGACAAACATTCCAAACAATGAGATCTGCACCTGCACCTGCACCTGGCTCTGCACCTGCACCTGTACCTGGCTCGCTGTGTGACTCAAGTTCCCTCCCCCCTCCTTGGGGCTACCACTACTGCCCCGGGGTGCTCACCTGATGCAATACATGGTAGATCCAGCCCAGCTAAGGACACAGGTGGATTTATAAGTGAGTTTCCCACAACAGAGTTGCTCTTATCATGAATTTCACGCTCCTGTATCTCTCTGTATCATTCGCAACTTGCATAGTCTATAGTCACAACTGCTAGTGTTCCCCTTTTGCTTTCCCAGCACCAGATTATGAATGAAAACCATTGATATTCATCACCAGTATGGCATGGATGATAGGTCTGTAGAACCAAAAAAGGTAAGTATTTACATTTTTATGTGTAAATATAAAACATTATAAACATTATCTAGACTCCTTTTCACCTGAGAAAGAATTCTAATATGCAGGGTGTACATTTGCAGATACAAGTACCTTTACCACATAATAGAGCAACCCACAGTGTGTGCAATTGATTACCATATCAGTGGTGTCAGAAAAAAAAGGAAATCTCTTTCTGCAGCGTATTAAGAGCTGAGCAATACCTTTCTGCTGTTGCTTGACACATAATGTTAACAGCACAAAAAATGTTATTCTATAACTTTTATCTTAATAATTATCCAGTAATTTTTTTTATCAGAAATTATTTTCTAACATTTCTAATTGTGGGGTAAACTCTGGTGTGGAAAAAATGTAATTCTAACATTCCTTGTGGGTGCAGATTAGAGATGTAAGAGTGTAAGAACTGAACAAATGAATGCTTAATAGCATTCAACCTTTTTGATCTCCAATTATATGCATTACTTTGCTGAAATGCAGGTAGAAATTTGTTTGAAATTTGTTTGTTTGTCATTTGTTGGTAACCAGAAAATGATCATACCCAGAGTGGCAAATTAATGCTCTGTTGTTCAAAAGAGCCCATCATAACAGGCATTCTTCTTCCAGTGTGTCAAATCTGTGGGACAAAGGAGAGTGTGAAATATACTGAGAGTTTAATATCTGAAAATAGGAATAGGAACAGGAAGAACTTTCTTGTCATAGTCTTTAAAATTCCCTTTGATTTTGACAGAGCATGTCAAATAGACTTATACCTTTACAGAGCCTTGTGGTTTTGTTTTTTTTTAACTTCACAGCACTTTTTCAGCAGTAAGTTGGGTGAAGGCATTTAAAATAAATAAATAAATAAATAAATAAATAAATAAATAAATAAATACAGTAATATAGTCAAAAGTAATCTTTTATTAGTCTCCCTGAGCTGATTTCTATCATCATTGCCTTTGAAATAAACTGGGCCTCATTCAAGAAAATTCTGTATGTGTAATCATTCGATTACCATCAACCACAACATATCCAACTTGACTCATACCCAAACTACATCCTCTATAGTTTTATATAAGCACTTGCCCAGGATATGATATTAGTAAGAGTTGCACCAAATTGTGCGTATTATTGTAGCCCCACTTTCTTATTCAGGCTGATAAGGCAGGTGTATTTTTACATAAAAATCTTGCCTAGTGCAGCTTTAAGGTAGAAAACTGCTGCAATAATTCAGTACAATGACTGAATAAAAGGTATACTTCCTCCCTCTCACTGTGGCACATTGTAAGACTTCCTGATACAAGCTTCTTGATGGCTTTTTCATGTATAAGTTATTGTCTCATCATAAATTAAGTGTAGTATGTGTAAACACGATAGTAATAGCAAGCAAATGGGTAAAATATGGATTTATCTCACTCAACATTCCAGGTTGAAAGAAATGGAATGGCTATATTGAGATTTGTGTGACACCCTTGAAGCCTAGAATGTGATATAGCCACACAAGAGTTGCCATGAAATAATTCTCACATGCAACTGTAAAAGGTACAAGCAATCAAGACACAATCAGACAAAATGACACAATGAAAAACTATCCATGAATGTGACACTCCATTGTGGAAGACAGTGAGAGGATTTAATGGAGCAATCAGCCACCTAGCTCAAATACCTGATTGGGTCCATTTTGTCTAAGATCATGTAAACATCAGGCATGTGGTAAGGGGGATTATACCCACTTCAGTTCTCATTCAAGACAAGAAAAGACATTATTTCTCCAATGTACCATGTTGTGAATGATTAAAACAACCTTTGATTGCTGGTAAACAGTTCATCAGCTTGTAGAGCGGCAGCCCTCTTGACTCTTAAGTTCTGATAGCCACAGGCAACCCAGCTTTTATTGGTTGTTGCTAGGATACAAAACTTTCTGTATGTGAATCACCGTGGACATGATGAGATTTGTGCAGGCTTGACACTTGAATGCTTTGCATCATTCCACACACTTCAAAAATACTTGGGATGCATGAGAGTAGGGAATCTAATGAGAAAAGCAGAACAGACTGGCAGAGGGACCACAGACAGCAGCTTGGAAGGAGATTGGATGCCTGCAGGAGGGCTGATATTGAATGCTCTCACATACACTGCTGATGAGAAACGACATGTTTTCTCTGGTCAACACCAACTTATATTGAGGAGGTAATCTTTTTTTTCGTGTTTCTTCTGGGATATATTACTATCAAAGCCCTCTAGCTGACAGCAAAATCACTTCAACAAATGTTTGAAAGCTGCCAATGATCCATCATTGGCCCAAATCAGTAACCATAATTTATTCCAGCAGCTTGGTTTCTATACTTTTCCAACCTTGAACCCACATTATAAATGCATCCTATTCCTCAATGCTCAGGAAAACATATTACTGCTCTTGTCATGTAAGGAATCACCAACAATAGGCTCACAAACAATGTGGGTGCTGAGCCACTGCTGAAGAAACCAGGGTGCTATATCAACAAATATTCACATCTACAGTATTGTTTACATATTGATCAGTCAGGTTAGTGAGTTGCCTCCAGTACTTTGAGAAAACATGATTCATGTGGGTTTGTTTACCTTACTGAAGGTAACATAACAGCAGCATAAAGTATATTCATGTAGTGGAGCTTCAGGCTTTCTCTGAAGCAGTTTGCTTGTTCCCTGGTAAGTGTGAATTTAAATCTGTGCAATGACTGCTTAATTGAAGAAACCTGCTGTGAACCAGGTAACAGTACATCTTGCCTGCTGAGACAGACATGTTAATTGGGATTATCACTCATTTGGGAATATTAATGGGTTGTTAAATGGTGATTGATCTCTCATATCAATATTTATACCAGTTCCCTCTCTATATAGATGATTATATTGGGTATTGATGCTTAATCACAGTGAAGACACTGATGTCTATTGCAGAGCAACTAGTAATAACCAGGTAGTTCAATCCAGTGAAAACTAACCAAGAAAGACCATATTTATGTTAAGTTGAGTTGTCAAAACATGTCAAATATCATCATGCGCCTGGGGGAGGGGGGTGGCATTAGCAACGGTGTAATTGGCTGCAAATGGTCCAAAACACTTAATGACGTGGGGGTGTAATGCATGCTGGCACATATGATAATCCCCTTGTAATGAGAATTCACTAGATATCACTGGCTTTGTTCATGCCCCAGCATCTCTCAAAGAGCTTAGCGACCAACAGTAACAAAGTAACAATAAGCCATACAGTAGGAGGCGGAATGAAATATAAGCAAAAGCAAAATGAAATTATATACAAAATGAAAGAATTGCCTTAGTAAAGGAAGGAGAGGCATTGAAGCTTTAAAACAATAGTGCAGTTATTCCTCTGTGGTTTTGCATGATTAAATCAAGACATGTCTGTCTTGGAGTATTGTTTATTTTTAAATGTTCTGGTCTACAAAAGGATTAAGGCTCGGGCTGACATTAATAATAGTCTGCGCTGGTTCTATTTGTTAATGACAAGATTGTAGGACATGTATGTATCATACACCCCAGGACTAAGGTCCTAGAAAATGAGGATAGTAAAAGTCCTTATGACATACTCCCACAGAGAATCTAAAATTTGTTACAAAAATATGTTTTCAGTCCTGCTTTTCATTTCTGATGTAATTCCCTGAGTTGGGAAGCCATGTTGTCGTCACAATAAATTTAGAGTCACTATGACAAAATGCAATGACTGCGCAGACTCTACCCTATTTAGTGATGAAAGGACAGCTGGACAGCATATACTATAGAAAGTTGAGTGCTACCGTCAGGGGGATCAAATGTCACAACTATGGCTGTACACTCTGCAACTCTAGCAATCTCTATACCTATGGATGTATAGATAGATTTAGAGACAGGGTAGGTTGCAGGCATTCAGTGTAACTCTTTTTAACCTTTATAAATAATTTCCTCCTTTATTGCATTGTAGACCATTGCCAAGTTCATCATGCCCATCTTTTATTAATTTGTAATGCAACTGTAAGGGAATCCATTAAATGACTGTAGGAGAATAATGGCAGCTCCAAAATAAGATAACAACTTGTGATGAAAAATGCAGATAGACAGAAATTAGCCTTCTGGGTCTTTGAAACTTCTAGTTAAAACTACGGAAAGACATCCAATTTGCTTCATGAGTTAGTTATAAGGACAGAAAAACTAAATTGTATGCTGAATGGATGCTGAATGCTAAGTTTTTTGTATCAATTTGGGGCACTTTATTTCCAATGACTACTGTATGAATTGTTGAAGAGATTGAATTGTAAATTGATTTATTTACAATTCAATCTCTTTATTCTTTATTTTTTTAAGTGTTTTTGGATCCATTATAGGTGAAATACACATCCAATTTACTCAAATATTCACAGACAACACAGCATAAACAAACCCTCTACACCTTTGGTGGTGTGTGAAAACTGTATTAAAATTGTTGACTTCAAAATCCTTCTCGTCTGCTTTTCATTTTTACAATGACAATATCTTTAAATCAGACTTGTTTTGCATGCTTTGCATGACTTTATGGGTTGGTTCCTTAAAACCTTAAAATAAAGTAGACTTTAAATCAAGTAGACTTTACAATTTTTTAGCAAGCATCCAACTTCAACAGGATGTCCTAAACTACAAGCTTAATTTAGTTTACTAGATTATTCATTTCCTGTAAACACACCTCGAATTGTGCACTTCTTTCAAAATCCATGGACTGGAGTGGCAACACCAATGCAAAACTATCATCCGTGTTTCGCCTACAGGGGGCCGTAAAAACGTCAACAAAAAGCACGTGTTGACCTCCGACTTGCCGTACTTTGCTCCGCCATTGGTTTGACAGGTCTTGTTGCTAACCAGCTTTCCCAGCAACCCACATAACCAGAGCAGATAATTCAAATTATATTTGGACTTCAGGAAAACTCTCAGTGAAACACATAACAAGTAAGTGGAGAGACGTTGTACCCAGTTGCTCTTATGTAATTGGTGCTTTTCTCCTGCGTCATTTTGCCCTGAGAGTGTCGCTTCAATGGAAAGTTAACAAAAAGTCGCCGCCAAATTAACGTTACAACTTGTGGCCAGCTAACTTCAAGAGCGCTTCGTTGTAGTTAATGTGAGGGTTTATGTAGCCATGCATGTTAGCTATAGCTGGCTTCTGTCCGAATACGTAACGTTAGCTGATTTACTTCTTTAGCCGATCTCTGAGACATTACGTTAGTGATAACGTTAGCTGACGTTAGCTCCTTACCTTAGAGAAAAACTCAATGCGAAGCACATTTTCTGTAGGTTTTCGTTGAAACTGTGTATGATAGCTAGTACCATGGTAGTGCCATGCCATGAAGTTGACACCGTAACGTAACCATTAAGTATACGAATTCTCACACAGACCTTGCTTAGCCTCGCGACGCTATCAACTAACTGTTAGCTTATCTTTTGGCCAGATGGATTCCCTTTCTGTCTCCTTCTGCCGCTTTCTGTTTGTTATGCGTCTGTTGTGAATGCGTCCCAAAACTTACATGTTACGTTACTCCTTTTTCCCGTCTGTCCCTCACTACCACTAGTCTCCTACCGGGAACTAATTTAGAGATGAGAGAGAGAGGGGAGGGAGTTTCAATGCTTCACTGATAACTGAGGCATCAATTGATGATGAAGCCAATAGATGTAGTGCAGCTTTTTAGTTTTTATGTACCGAGATATAAGTTATCAAATTTCAACGTTTCTTTTCTATTGGCTGGCTATTGGTCGAGGGGTGTTTTTCCCCTAATTGATTGGTCCAGTCAACTCACATGAATCACAATATTTGATTGGGCTATACTGGACTAGGGCTGCAACAAATGATTATATTGTTATCCATTAATCTGTTTATTATTTAGAATTAATCGATTTATCTAAATGACACAACATTTTTTATAATTTAACATTTCATTTTATTAGCATCATTTTTCATGCATTCAGCTTTGAGTATTGCTAGCTACAGTTACATTCCAATGCAGGGACCAGTTTGTAAACAAGAATGTTGCTGTTTCTGAGAAACAGACAAAGGCCTATTCTTGTCATCTAATAGCTGTTAATTGTTTTATGTGCTTCAGAACAGGCTCCAGGAAGGACTGGAAGTTTTTTTGTTTTTTTTTCACAGTATAACAATTGATTCCACTGCTCTTGACAGATGCTGTGCTTAACTTGTGATTCTCAAAGTGACACCCTGGTATCAGTGTTTCCCCTATATATATATATATTATCTTTTTTTTCCAACTGTGGTGGTAGGAAATGCAAAAGCCACATCATGCAGCTGGATCTGGAGATTTTTAATAAAAAAGATATCTCCATGTTAGAAAATGTATTTTATGAAATATGACTCAGACTCAGCATGCATTTAAGATCAATACTTAACTGCTATGTAGAACACCTGCAAATTTCCATAATACAATTCAGCATAAAGGGTAATGATCTTACTGTGGTCGGCCACCATGGTAGAATACATATAGGGGAAACCATGCCAGGTACATTGGGGGGAGTCCCAGGTTGTTCCCAGAAATATGAAGCGCAGTTGTGGTGTACTGTTATAATGTATTAGCAGTTGGTCAATGGCACAATCCTTAAGATTGGCTATTTTGATCATTTCTATTATCTCCCCACCAACAGTACAGAAAACCATACATACTCTATACATACTCTATACTAAAATATCTAAAACCACAAATCATCGTGCATTAAAATGTTTGTAGAAAATGGCTCCCCATTCTAATATAGCTGCATAACGTTTGAAAATCCTAGATTTTCATTCATTCATTGTGGCACTTCTGTAAATGCCTGGAAGACCAGCCTTTGATGAGGACACGAAAGCGGAGAGCTCGCCTCTAAAAATGTGGGGCATCATTACCCAAGAAGCCTCCACAAAGACATTCATCTGAGCAAGGCTCATGATGAGGTGCATTTCTTTAGAGAGATTTAAAGGATTACTGAGTCATTAATGGTAACCTAATGCCAATGATATATGAAGTGTCATACATGTCTGAAGATCTATGTCCAATAATGAGCTAAAGCATGTCTTCACAGGTATAATCCCGAATCTTGACTCCCCATTTTGCTATCAGAGGCACCACTGATAGCAAAGGTTAATCCTCCCCTTGATTAAAAACTCAGGCTGGCTTTTGTTCCGGTCTACTCTGAGCCGCTGTGTCAGAAATACAACCATAATCTGAGCAGGAAAAAATGAGGAAGTTTGAGTTGTTTTAAATGTTTCTCAATAAGAAATAATAAAGGAATGCTGGAATTGCTTCCTAAAGCATTTCACTGAACTATTGTATGTTGTAAACTGTAGTTTACAGGTTACAGAGCTGGGGGTCAGTACTGTTGTCGAGTCAATATCAGGGTTTTGTCAGACAGCTTTTTTTTGAGGTCAGACTGCCCTGATCAGATACAAACGGATGAGGAAAAAAGGCTTGTGGCGCGGTTTGTTTACCAGCAACTGAGTGAGAGTCGTCTTGGTGCACAGTTAGATATTGATTTTAGATCAATTTCTACATATTGACCAACTTTTTATTCTGTGGTGGCCATGTCGATATTGTGGCAGTGTGCCACAGATGAGTCGATGCATGGGAAACACTGCCGTTTACTACTCTATGGTGGTCAAAACTAGTTGGACATTAACTGCTGTCCCGGCTAAACAAGACACCCCAAATAAGATACAGATGTGACAATAAAGTTTGAAGTATTCAGGTGGCGACTACCATTTCTTCTTGTGGGTATCAGGTATCTGACAGCAAGCAGAGTGTAATGGAATCACAAAGGATGTCAGTGATTGATGAAAAGTTTTCTCTGTATCCTATGTTTACATTGTGACAGGCATATCCTTTGGCCTTGTTCATCCAATCATAGAGCCTGAAATACTGATATGAAAACTTGGCTAAAACAGATAAACTTTTACAAAACTAAATTTAAGGCTTGTGTTTACAGTCATGGATTATCTAGCTCGGGCAATTTTCAGGTCTTTGGAAATTGTTTTTAATAATTGAATGGCAGCAAATGGCTTCCTCTGAACTAAAAAGCATCAACAAAAATCACCAGTATTATCATTTAATCAAAAGACCATGCCTTTACTTTTAGAAATATGTATGAGCTTCTGCTAAGAAGACATTCTTAAATTTTTATTACCCACCAAACATTAAGCACAGCATTTGAGCACAGGAGCCAAGATTGATTACCCGCAACCAAAACGGTAATTAATTCTGACACTGAAGTTTAATATTTCAAGGAAGAGTCCCATTTCCATGATGTAAGCTGTTGTCTTCTGATTATTATGTGAAGGCTTGGGTCTCATTCTAACAGTTAAGCTGTTTCGTCCTACCTGAGTCTGAATGGAGCTGAGGCAAGGTTGGTGACTGTGGGACCTAGATGTAACAGGGGTGTCTGTATCCGTCATATCAGCAAGTTGCGCTTCATTAATCTGTCTGATTGATCTAGCATCCAGGTGGTTCCATGACCTTGCTTTGCACAATTAAGACCTGCATCCATGTCAGTGTCACCTGATCTACTGCTCTGTTGATGCATCTGCACTTATTGACAGCACAGGACATATGTGGACACCAATGCTGCAGTTGCTGATGTGATGGCCATGCATTACAAAGTAGAAGGCTATCACAAGTTGTTTCATGCAGCCTAGGTTTAATTGTGGCAGTACGGCTAAAACAGTCTAGTGTGTTGAATTGTAGTAAGTCAGCTAGGGTTCTATTAATAAATATTTAGCAACTGCAAAGTATAGTTGGATTTCTTCCTCCATAGTTTACTAGCCCAATTCATTAAATTGAAAGTGATCGTTTCCAAGCCAGTCTATCCAATACTTCTTCTGATTTACTGATTACACTGGTCGATTCCTAATGGCTTGCAGAACTTCATTTCCATTCCATTTCAAATATCATTCATGTGTATTTGCTGTTCTAGTGAACTGCTTTAGCAATCATCTCTTTCTTTAAAATGCATTTGTCTGCACTACATTTCAGATCTGTCAGTTGAGTTTAATTTGGGTGAGGTGACCCTGGCTAGATGGAACAGGACTTGGCTTGAATGAAAATCAAAAGCCTGTCCCCGTAGCATGCAAATTTAGGTTAGCTTTCTACTTTGGGATTAGGCTACCCTGTTCATAATGTGAGGTTGTACTGTCAAAAGAGATTAACAATAATGACTGGTGCTTTGAGCCATGCCCCAGTGTACCTAGGACTCCACAAGCACAGAAATCAAATCTTCTAACGTCTTTAGACGTTTAGTTAGTTAATTCTAGAAACACTGACAAAGTCTCAGTTTCTATATGACATTATTTGGAAAATCTATCTTGGAAAATTTAAATCTAGGGGCTCTCAAACCTTCAATCATTGTGTATATATGTATATATATACATATATACATATATATGTATATAAAATAAACATTCCTCCACAAAGTCACAAGGGAGAAATATTTGTTTGTTTGCTTTTTCCTTGATCAATCCTGAGATTGTGCTTGTTTGTGCATTGAGTTCATTAACATGCATTACCATGAGAGCACATTGACTTTCCACCATATGGCCAATATTATTATTATTATACTGTGATTGGTGGGTGTATAAAGTGAGTGTTGTGTCCTTGACTGTCAGTATGCAACATTACAGTAGCTGAAAGCTTATTTAGGAATTACAGGCTTTACAAACCCCCCCCCATCAAATTCAGCCATGGAGCGTAAAATGGCATACCATACCATAACCAAACAGCCAGACTTCTTAGCTTTTAAGTTGAGCATGTGAACTCTAAATACTCTCTCAAAATGTTCTGGATGAATAAGCACTTGTTTGTTTTGCAACGCTGAAAGGTCCCTCCTTGTTGAGACTGCAGCTTGAGTGGCTACATTATACATTAATCATAAGACTCTTAACTTCATGGGGACTTAATGGGAAGCAATAGGCACATACACTATATGGCCAAAAGTCAGTGGACACCTGACCATCCCATTCTAAAACCATGGGCATTAATATGGAGTTGCCACTCTTCTAGGAAGGCTTTCCACAAGCTTTTGGAGTGTGTCTGTGGGAATTTGTGCCCATTCATCCAAAAGAGTATTTGTGAGGTCAGGCAGTGATGTTGGACGAGAAGGCCTGGCTCGCAATCGGCGTTCTAATTCCTCCCAAAGGTGTTCAATGGGGTTGAGGTCAGGGCTCTGTGCAGACCATTGAGTTCCTCCACACCAAACTCGTCTATCCATGTCTTTATGGACCTCGCTTTGTGCACAGGGGCACAGTCAAGCTGGAACAGCAAAGGGCCTTCCCCAAACTGTTGCCACAAAGTTGGAAGAGCCCAATTGGTTAAAATGTCTTTGTATCCTGTAGCATTAAGATTACCCTTCACTGGAACTAAGGGGTCAAGCCCAAACCCTGAAAAACAGGGTGTCTGAAACACCTGAACTCAATAATTAGTAGGGGTGTCCACTGACTTTTGACCATATAGTGTATCTTTGCCATTCTTGAAAATACATTTTTTAAATCTCAATTTCTTCAGAAATCCCATCAGTTAATATAGTTTGAGTTATAGTATACTTGAGGCTCAATCAAACTAGGTTATTATAATCCCAGTGTAAAATGTTTTGACACATTTGATACAAGTTTAGTTTTCTATCCCAATGAGAAAAAATAGATTCTGCTGAGAGCATTGATGAAGTGTTGAGTGTTGCTAAAGCAACAGGATCAATTGAGTTAAACAAAAATAAACAGTTCACTTGCTCTTCATAATATCTTTGGTGACAACAATGTAAGTATTAGAATTTTGAAAAGCATGTTACTGTAGAAGACTAATTCATTGGATTACACGTTATCTAAACAAAACAACCAATATTACTGTTCCTCTGTGATCAACAAATTGACATTTTTATGTAATAAAATATTTTTGTAACACCACCAGGGATGTTTTGAGGAATTATTCAAAGTTAATTAACACATAGGACTTCTGAACCTCTCTATTGGACACAGCTCAGTTTGGCTCTGGGTTTGTTTTTTGCAGAAATTAACCCCAGTGCTATTTAAACTTCATCCACTAGATCTGTCAGACTAGACCCTACTGCCTAAGGCCATCATACTATACTTAGCCTGGCAGATGGCATCATGTTGTGAACATTTCCCATGTTCTGGACGAAATTGTTTTTGTCCCTCTCGGGGTGGTTTCTCATTTCTCAAGGTTTCTCATTATAGGATGTTTTATTGACCCTCAAGGGTTTTGGCGAAAAAATAAAAGGCAGGAAGTGAGGGGGTGCCATCTGAGCCAATAAGTAAACATGCATGTCCACAAAACAACAAAAGCTGAATCATGAGATGAATCAGTGCATGGGAAGATTTTTTTTTCTCTCGCATGACCCTCTGTGTTATTTATAATATGAACTGGACTGTGAAATCAACATTGGTTCAAAAGACCAGTTTTGTTACTGTCTAGTGGTTTGTTCAAGCAAAGATGTATCCTTGAAGAGTTGGAAAATCTTTGTCTATCACAATCATTCAACTGAAGAATTGTGGTTCAGTCCTCTACCCAGTATCATAGAAACGTGACAACAGAGAAATTGGATCGGCTCTAATTTTCTTTTCACTGGTTATTGTGGAGACCCTCTGAATGGTTCTACTGTGAATCTGGACCCAAGTTGTTCTCAGGTGCTTAATTTTGCAGGAAGAGTTACAAGAGGGCAACCTAAACGGAAAAACATTTTTTTATTAGATCTCATTCCCCAAAGTGTAGAATAGTAAAGGGCTGGTGAAAGTAAAATAAGTTGTTTTTGTAAGTTAAGTCAAGTATCTTAAATCATAGGTGAGAGGTTTTCACTTGAATACCCATGCTGCACCATAGCATCAGTCCAAATGACAGTGTAGCCACCGTCACCGGTAGGCAAGACTGCCTTATTTTTAACTTTATGTGCACCATGGGGAAAGAAATGCAGGCAAAGTTAACATCATGCAGATGAAGATGTTTAATTGGCATAGTAGCTTAATTATTTTCACCTCCTCTTTAGAGGTCTTATGTTACCCGGCTTCTGTTCCACTTCACTTTGGTTGTCTATTTTAGAAGTTTAACTATCCAATACCTTCCCAGGACAAGAATATAGCAGCTGAAATGACAGTTTGGGAGCATGCAGTGTATGCCTCCCAGGAGACTTAACAAATAGAGCAGCAGACTCACTCATACTCCAACTGCCACATGGGATATACTACATATGCAGAGACACAGTTGATGAATGAAAAATTCACACTGACCTTGCAGCACATGCCCAGGATAAAAGTAAACACATTGGTTTCAGGCCATAGCCAAGTGCTTGATTAGCTACAGGTTTCTTTTAGTCCTGAACACTGACCTGCCATACTTTTCCAGAGGTAGATTGCATATCCCTTGAAATTGGTCTAACCAGCCAACTCCAAATCCCCTAGTATCACACTCTAGAGTCTATTGTTTAGGCTACTTGGCTTTCAGCCGATAGCACAGCGAGTTCATGCTCTGTAGAAAATCTTCTCATCAGATCTTAATGGACACTGATCTTGGTTGAAGTTTGAGAAAGGTATGAAGTAAATGAATTTCATACCCCAGTAAGTCTGAAAACTGCTCTGGCGAGGCAGCCTGTCTTACTGAAGTTGACAAGTAGGCTGCTGCACTCTGTATCATGTTAATACAGTGCAGGAAATGGCTTAGTGCAGCATTTACCGCACCCAAACATGGTCAAATTTCAGATTTACATGACTTTTGAAATTTATCAGTTGAAGAACAATATGATTTGTCTTTTACACTTTGTTTTGCTTTGATTACCAGGTCAGATGATGTTTGTCAGATGATCTTTGTGGTATTAGCTTTTCAGTTAGGTTGTTATTATTCACAAATACTACTACTACTACTCATGGAGACAGTTAGCCAGTGTTGATGATTATATGATTGTCTGTCTGTATCTTGTTTATCTGATTGTATTAGATCAGATAGCATGCAATCCTATCCGTCTGCCCCTTTGACACCTGGATATGGTCTGCAACAGTTCTGGTAGGCTGGACTATTCCACATACTGGACTCGGGGTTACTGCTTATTTGGTTAAGATTTATTTATTTGGTTTTTCATTTTCCAAACACTAAAACTTACAATGACTGTGCAACTGAAACAAAATCTTATCCTAGAAGATTTTTGTAAAGATAGGCTTAGCCCTGTCTGTTTTGATGAAAGATAGCTGCTGATTAGCTGCCAAGGCATTTGAGCAGCTCCAACTCTAAAGCCATGATACAACTCTGACAGGGTTGTTGCATGAAGCAGCCAGGCATCTGGATTAGTGTGCAAAAGGATTTCACTGGTTTTCCTCCCCCAGAGTGAGTGTTGGAACTAGTGGGTTTTTTCTACCTGCCTGGTTGGGCCAGTAAGTGAGCGTTCTAGTTGCCCCAAGTATATTTTCATTGGCCCAGTAGGCAAAAATGAAAATAACCACTTTTGCATACATTTGTCATTTTATAACTTACTATAACAATGTATGATATTGACAGTTCATAATATAGAGCAGATTGTATGAAATGTATGGTTTTGACAACTATGTAAAATCCAAAGTCTAAAATTGTCCCTTGTTGCACTTACAGTATTGTATTCATAGCTCATAACTAACTGCTTCTCTGTAAATGTAATCAGCAGAAACATGGAAAAGACACAAACCAGAGGGGAAATTCATGATGCTGGTAAGTCAATATTCATCTATCTTGTCAGTACATGAAGTAGACCTGATGATGGGTTGTTAGCTAGTCAGCTTTGCTAACATACATGGAGGCTAGGTGCTGCTGATTCTTGTTGTGGGCATAGACGTGTGGTTGTGGTAATTGTCGGTGCTTTGAAAAATGAGCACATGAGCACATGACGTGTGCTTCTTTACTTTTAGTAGGCAGATAAGATGTTGATGGCCTATGTATTTAACATAGATGTAGTTTGACCAATATATTAATGATTTTTTATTTTAGTCCAATAGTGCGCTAGCCTACACACCTCATTTCCATCCATCGATAAAAAAGATGTGGATGCCAAAACATTCTTGCCTCTCAAATTCTTTGAATATGATTTTAAAGAATCTAGTGTAATGTAACGCCATGAGGTCAATAACCTTTTAGTACGACTCTACTATAAAAAGTACTCTTCAGTCAATATCCTAATGTCATTAAATTCATCAAAAGACCCTCAGGTGCAGAACTGTAGTGCTGGATAGTGCACACAGTGTACAATCAATGTGGTACAGAAATGCAGTCAGCAGGACACTCAAGGACTGTGAGAGAGCCTAGCATTTTCCACTCACATTTACTGGTAAATATACTGCAAATGTACTGCAATGTACTGTGTGTATGTGTGTGTGTGTGTGTGTGTGTGTGTGTATATATATATATATATATATATATA
>CABFOQ010028230.1:0-22023 GCA_900660455.1 Gephyroberyx darwinii | reverse complement strand
TTTAATAGATAATTTCTCTGCTTCTCTCTTCCCCTCCGAGGCCGCGGTAAGTGTGTACAGGTTCTGGCTGTGTCCGTGTGTCTTCCATGTTCTTGCATCGTGACATTTTGCACTTCTTTAAGCTTGGCAATAAAACTAGAAGTTGCTGCTTCCTTTAATTTCCTCCTCTTTCCTCCTCCTCTGCCTCCATAATTCCAGTCTTGTGGACCTACTGAGTGGCTGTAGGCTCGCACAAGCATCCTTGATCCAACTAATCAATGGCTTGATGATTAGTTGATCTATGTACAGTAGATAGAAAGAACTTGGGTACCCAAGATGGCAGAATAAAAACACAGCTTTAGGCGGGTATTGTGGTGCTCTGCATGCTTTTTAGTGAAATACAACTATCTGTAGTCTTGGGCTAGCTGTATTTTTTGCATCATGACTCCTCTACTGTGCTGCTTTTTGTTTGTTCGTTTTTGACAGTTGCCAAAGGCATTTTTGTATCACTGAGCAGCCATGGACCCAGATGTATAGATAACTGAGATTTATAGAAAGAGATCAGTGCCAGCAGAGATTGTATTTGAATTGCATACATTTTGTCATGCTCATACTGAACTATTGAATTAAAAAAACTGTACTTGTAAGGCACAATTAGAAAAACAGCTTGAAACTGAATTCAACTCAATTATGATGTTAAATTCAGTTTTTTTTTTCAAGATTCAGCTGCCTGAGACACACATCTAACCGTAAGGGAGTTTTGCTTCCTGAGTGACAACTGGAAGACAGCTGCCTCCTACAAAGCTAGCTATAACACTTCACAGCCAATTACAAGACAGTGATTGAGCCTTACACTCTGCACTTGTTGAAAGAGTTCAAACTGTGTCCTAGCTACCACTAGGATGAATAGAAGGCCAAAAGCATCACCTTGCTGACAGCAGCTCCTACTAATTTTTGAATTCATTTCTTGAACTTCTTCTTTTTGTAATCCAACAGTTAAATATGAGCATAACAAATTCAAATACAATATCTGCTGGCACTAATCTCTATGCATATACTGTAGATGTTGTTGTTTACTGTTCATCATATGTGTTGCTCTTGTTGACCTGAACATGTTGAACCCATGAACCTTTCCCTTAACCAGACATTCCACCTCTGGGATCTCCCATTAATGATTATGATGGCCTGACTGGTGATATTTCCAGGCATATACCATTTTCATTTGTTCTGACTGACTAGCTATTACTTACTGGTATGCTTGAAAAGCAACCTAAATTGGTTGTAAGGTTGTATCCCTCCAGTTGTGAAATGAGCAGCTGACACTTGCGTGTTTGAAATATACTTGATACTTTCTTTCCCTCTTTGCTGCATTGTAGGAGCTTATGTCTGTAGCTTATTATAAGTCATGTCCCCAAGTTCTTCTCAGTTTTAGTTCCTCCTTGTGATTGGTAACATTTGCAGAAGCTTTTGCTTAAACGCATCACTCAAATGTGGTGTAGCACTAGTCTCTCACACAGTATGTGTTTTCTTCAACAAATTCTGTTTTCTCTGGATAATATTAAATTTCCCCACATGCACGTACTGTGTAAGAAACATGCATTTTTGTGTCTGTATGGATAACGAGTCAAAATTTGAAAAATAATTCCCCTTGCACACTGGTGTTGCTAAGGGGGGTCCTGGCTTTTAAATACAATGTAAGCCATCTTTTTCAAGGTTTGACTTGGAACAAACAAAATAGCTACAGATTATAGAGCAGCTCAGACTGAAAGAGTTGAGTGAATATGATCTTGTGTCTGACCTTCACCTCTGCTCTGCAGGGTTTCTTTGAGGATGAGGATGGCAAGGAGTACATCTACAAGGAGCCAAAGTTCACTCCACTGTCTGAGATTTCCCAGAGGCTCCTGAAACTCTACTCCGACAAGTTTGGTCAGGAGAACGTCAAGATGATTCAGGACTCTGGAAGGGTGGGGTGGAATTTGTGTGTGTGTGTGTGTCCATACATGGTTATATGACAATGATTGTTTTCAGTGAATCTCTCAGTTACAGGATTTTGTATTGTTGACAACTCACACATACATACTTTCATACTTGCACATAGTATACATGCTGTACAACCTGGGACAACAGTAGGCAGTAGACTACTCATGCCACTACATATGTACAAAAAGTCATGAACTTGGTGTATTTCCTTTACTTGTGGTATAATGACTGCACACATATTGCATCCAAAGCATCTTTTTTCCTCTTCACCCGCAGGTGAACCCAAAGGACCTGGACTCGAAGTACGCCTACATCCAGGTGACCCACGTCACCCCCTACCTGGAGGACAAGGAGCTGGAGGACAGGAAAACCGACTTTGAGAAGAGTCACAACATCCGACGCTTTGTGTTCGAGACCCCCTTCACGGTGTCGGGCAAGAAGCAGGGAGGCGTGGAGGAGCAGTGTAAACGGCGAACAGTTCTCACCAGTAGGTCCCACATTGAGAGCAGTTTAGACCCTTCCTCAGTGTGAGGTTACAGTGTTCCTGCAGTGCTAAAAACCACCCTGCATAGAGGAGATGCTACCCTGCCTGAAGCAATTTCACTCTGGACGCCCTCCGATATGATCCGATATGATCTTGCAAAATCCAATCTTTAAATTCAGATCTTACAAATCGTTTAAAAAGTTTAACCATTGCCCTTGCTTCAGTTTAAGGAGTTTTAGTGTTGCATAGTGTGAGTGCCGTTTCAGCGATCTATCCACCATGAAAACAAAACAATTCTGGTGAGACAAAGAGTTCTTTAGGATTCACATTGTTGGAAAATATATGGTATTTATAATTGTAACTCATGGAAACTTTTAAGTGTTTGGTTTACTCTGTCTTACTCAATCCCGGATGACAGGTATTATCAGTGAAGTCAGCAACCATCACGTTGCCTCACCTAATAAACCCACTCTAGCCAGCCGGTCCATCACAGTCACAATATCAGGAAGCAAAAATATCTACCAGCAAAATCTTCCTGGGAGTTGCTTGGAATGACCTTCCATTGGTGTCTGTCCTCAGTTTCAATGACTTGCCAACGCGTTAATCAGATCAGCCTTAACAAGGTGGGGTTTATTACTATACCGTCCATCCCAAAGTTCAGCTGTTATCTGTCTTGTTAATAATCACGCTGACTGATAGCGACTTGGCTGTATGACAGACTGGCTCACCCCTTGATTGTGTTTACATGCACACAGTAAAGTATTATTCTATATACTATATTAATGTGCATGTAAAACCTGTAAAACCACTTATTCTATTATCTTCCCCTCTGTCCTCCCCGTCTTCCTTTCTCTCCCCCATCCCCATCCCCATCTCCATTCAGCCACCCACTGTTTCCCTTATGTGAAGAAGCGCATAGCGGTGATGTACCAACACCAGACAGACCTGAGCCCCATAGAGGTGGCCATAGACGAGATGAGTGCCAAGGTGGCCGAGCTGCGACTGCTGTGTTCAGCCTCCGAGGTGGACATGATCCGCCTTCAGCTCAAACTGCAAGGCAGCATCAGTGTTCAGGTACAGATGACGGGGTTACCCTCCAGCCAGACAGAACAGAGTACAAGAGGCCAGCAGCAAGCATCCGCCCTAAAGCCCTAAATGCTCCCTGGTCTCTATGAGAAATGAGAATTTCCCCATAGGGATCAATAAAATATCACATTATTTTTTAAAGTGTTGTAATTCTCCTATACATTCAGGATTCTCTGCATACATTTCTGGCAATAACATTATCACCCTTAATCCCGAAACGATTTGGGCTGTAATTACAACCAAAGAACCTCCAAGTATGTATTTCTTCCTATAGTGTAAGGTATCCAGATGTGTTCATGATATGTTTGAAACATGTCAATACCTCTGAATCAGTTTGACGTATTATATTATTTGACCTCCACTGATCTCCAGGTAAATGCTGGTCCACTAGCCTATGCCAGAGCCTTCCTAGATGACAGCAGTGCCAAGAAATACCCTGACAACAAGGTCAAACAGCTCAAAGAGGTCTTCAGGTACTGATCATAGATGGAAGCATCCAAACTTCCTTCCACTCCACACCAGTTTTGCCTCCTCTCTTTCCTCTCTCCATTTTCTCAGTTCTCCCATTCTAGACTATGATGCTAACACTTGTTTTTATAGTTTCGACCTACATGGATCGATTGTTCATGTAACAGAGCCTCACTGTGCCTGTCAATGTAAAGTCAATGGGAATCTGCGCTAGCATGTCTAGTACTGTTGCCTACCGCTTTACCTCCTGACTGCATGTTGCCCCAGATAGGCTTTTACTTGATGCTAAATGTTTGTGTATGTCTCCTCAGGCAGTTTGTGGACGCCTGCGGCCAGGCGCTGGGGGTGAATGAGCGGCTGATCAAAGAGGACCAGCAGGAGTATCATGATGAGATGAAGGCCAACTACAGGGACCTGGCCAGGGAGCTGTCCAACATCATGCATGAACAGGTAGGAAACCAAGGACAGCAATGGGTACATAGGACCATATGAATTTCATATGGCCACCCATGCTAAAAATGTTTGCATGTTGTGTTGTGGTTTCATGCTCCTGGAAGGTCCTATAGATAAAAGTGTCTACATGATGCTACAGTACATGTGAAAAAAGTTGCATGTGTGTATGTTCCTTTTTCTATATTTTCAGTAGCATCATTTTATTTTCAGGAGCACATGAAACGGTAGCGCTATAGAAAAATGTCTACTGTCTACTCTACTGTAATTTTCTGCACAGTCACTAACAGCCTTCTTGTCTCCTGCTCTCTTTGTGCTGGCCTGAGCAGATCGGATGGTAATGCTGCTTTTGTCATTTGATAATGTTATTGCAGTACTAAACATTACATTACAAAAAATCCACCCTGAAACACTTCAACACTGTTACAACAGCATTTCTGGGTCCATTTTGTTGTTTCTTATTCCCATGGATAACTGGTCACAATGGGACATTTCCAGTGCAGCTACATTGGAAATTGATAGCAGAAACATTTTCAGCGAATTAAACATCAACGGTAAACATCAGTCCCTCAGAATCAAAGAACAAAGGCTTCTTTCTAGACTTTCTAGACGTTCAACAATCATACAGGGAGAATTCCATCATAGAAGAGGCAGAGATGCTCTCGTGCTCTTAATATACTACCACTATTGCTATTTCTCTCTCCACTTACATGTATAACCCACAGCTGAATGCAACAGGTTCAGGCCCATTCTCTGGGAAATGTAGGAAATCACCAACTGTGAAGTAGAAGTAGACGAGGTAGGTTGAGGTAAAATGGATATGACAAAAAGGCAAAGTAGAACATCTCCTCACAAAGTAACCCTGGAATGCATTGAACATCACAGATTGGTGATATATAACAGTGTAAGAGGATCCAAGGGTGGATTCTTTTGGTTTAAATGAACGTAAACGTGTCCATGTCACTTCTAGAGAGGATAGACATCTCACCTAATCTTTCTTTTTTTTTTTAAATTTCTTTTTTTTTAGATTAACCCAGTGGATGACAGCTCAAGGAACACTCTGTCCGACTCTCTGGGCATCTTCAATGCCATCAGTGGCACGCCAACCAGTGCCAACCCACATGGCTCGACCACCATACTCTGATCAAGGACCTTTGCATCAGTTTGGACATCGTTTGTTAACATAAACTGAAGCTATCAACCACTGGCATTTTCTCCTCGTGCTATTTCCATACATCCCATGCTGACTGAGACAGTTTGAACATGTGATATTCACCCCCTGCATCAGTAGGCCCATTGCTCTTGTTTCCTATGGAGACTCCAGTGAATACTATTGACTTTCAAACTTTGAACAATACAGGCATGGAACAATAGGCTTATTATCAGTCTTGGGGCAAAATACTATTTGCACATGCTTTTTTTTCTAGCTTGTTTTATCCTACGTAGGTACTAGATGGGGTTTACCACATAGGATGAGTCAACGAGTGCCAGAAAGATTAGACAATCACAGAAAAATATATGAACTTAGTATACTATTATCCTATACTGTGATCGACAGTTTACCTGAGATTATCTGAACTGTCCTGATGCGTTGAACCCCACCCATCTGATGCTCTGTGTAGGTGAAAACAAACACAAGGAATTACAGTATTTGCAACTCCTATTGGACCCGAGTTTGCTCGTTACAGGGATCCTCCTTCTCCCAGGGCTCCCATTCATGTACAGTGTTTGTAAGAGAGTGTTACAAGAAGGTTGACGTTTTTATTGGAAATAAATGCCACCGCTGTGAACGTAGATACATTCTTCTGCTGAGGCACAGTATTTTTTCATCTCATTTTTTCTATTCCCATCCATTGATTTAGGCCGTGTTACAGCAGATGCATTTTCTATGTGACGTCTAAGCATCGGTTTTTGCCTTTTCTGCAAAAAAATAAAAAAAATATCCGCTCTATTTTAGACCGATGGACCTAAGGCGATATGTATAGGAACTAAGGCCAAGTGAACCGCAATGTTCTCACCTATTTTCTGTAAAGAAAAGTGTGCAATATTTTCTATTGTTACCAAGGCTACCTACTGCACAGTAACCACTCTTGCCAAAGACATTAGAGAACGACTGTGCAATGCAAGACAAGGGTGTGACAATGTGTATTTTCTACCCCTTTGTTTCTTTGTCTGTCCAGTAGATGCCTTTTTATTATCTCTGAGGTAAAACAAACATTTGTATCTAATAACTGCTCTTGTAAATGTAAATATGTTCGAAACTTTTAATTAAATAAAATCTCTGATGTCTCCTTCCGGACCTCATTTCAGTTTCATTTCAACTTTGTGACAGCCATTGCTATTGCCATTACCGTTTTTGCACTCTTAACCTTTTCACTTTCCTTTATTTTCCTTTTCGAAACTGTAGATGCTGTAAGCCTGGCTTCTTAAGCAGTGTGTCAGGATCCAAACTGGGTGAGAGGCTCACTTGTGGTGGGTTCCCACTTGATGAGAGTAGCAATTTGTTATCCTGAGCGTGGCACCCAGGGTGAGCGGATACAAATCAACTAAACTGAACAACTAAACTAAACTAAAAACTGAAAAATGCATCAACATTGAACTACTAAAATATCACCTTGCTAAGCTTTTAGGGAACACATTGTGGAAGCTTGCAATGTGAAAGTATTTGTCTCTATTATTGGCGTTGGTAGAGCAGATGGGCCCTCAGTCCTGAAACAGACTACAACCCCCTAAGCCCCTGTCTTGTTTCAGATGCAGCCTGAGAGACATCCCTTATCTATGAGACAGCAGCTACAGACTCCAAACTGTCACTCTGAATACGTCCTGTTGGAGCATTGCAAAGGAAGAATGTAAATACCCTCTAACAAAGAGAGAGAAGCACTTGTGTTTAGTATTAAACACCATGGACCTGTGATGGTCATGGATGGATGGGCAGTACATGTTGGTAAGTTGAAAATATTGGGTGTTAAAATTGAAAAATTGAAATCTGTTTGGAAAGCTAACATATACTATCCTATAGCAATAATATCCTTGAGGACATTTGCTGTGATGACGAAGCACTTGCACCATACACTGGCAGTTATTGGTTTCATGGGAAAGTACCTCAGATGTTTGCAAAAGGTTGACTGTAACAGCAAAGTGTTCATCATTAGCTAGGCTTTAGAACGTGCAGACTCTACAGAGTAAGTTCATCTTCAACTTCACCTAGTATGTCATCAACTTAACAGGCATTCCCCTTTCCTAGATCAATGTCCAAAGCTTCTGTGCTCATTTTCCTCTCTCCTAAAAAGCTAATGTGGTGAGCGCCGTTTACTAGTCCAGAGGAACCGGTCACTAACAGTGCTCCGGGCCGATGTAGATGTAGCCATTGTAGAAGGTCCATATTTTACTTTTTACTAACACTGCATTGCAATCAGATGCAGTTAGAATTTCTCTCTTTGCAGCAGTCCAAAGGCACAAGAATGCCATGGCAACCAGTTGTTTGAGAGACACAAGTACAGTATGCCTACTCATTTCCATTTTACAACATCTGATAAAAGGCTCTGGTAGTAGTGCAGCGTGTAGATGCAGAAAAGGCGCTTGATGAGGGAACTTTACAATGGTTGCCACTGTGGAGGACACGCAGCAGTGGACAGGTAAGAAATAAATGCTGGGTATGTGCTAGTGGGGGTTGGCTGAAGAAGACTGCAACAACTGATAGTGTAATAACGGCCATTAACTGTCAAACTGTAATAAAAATGTCCCTCTAAATGGGTTGAACATGTAATAAAACCTCTTCATCTAATAAATTGCATCACCTGGTGATTAGTACTTCAAAAGAGGTGTAACATATTTGTAATTGATGTAATAATAATCCTCACTAACAACTACTACATCTACTTTCATTTTTAGTCAATAAAAAAAAGTTTTTAAAAAATACATACATACACCATTTATGAAGTAATAACAGCTGGTTAATGTAATGTTTTCACATTATCTGGCAATTTATTACATTAACAGGTTTTTATCACATTTTCAACCCATTGTTAGGACATTTTGACAAGTTATTACATTATCAGTGGCTACAAGAGCTGCTTGGCTTGGAGGGCGAGGAAGGTAGAAACTATTGGTTAACATCAGTAAGACAGAATCACGTTGGATTTGGGTGAAGAGGAATCAAAACTATCAAGTCAAGCTGACAGCAGGGGGGCGGAGCTGAGGCAGTGGAGTTGACTCAAGTTCTCTCTGTTCCAGAATGATTGATAATTTAACTCTGAGACTGTACAAATCATAATAAGTCCACACCATCAGAGTTAACTTCAAACTTTTTAGATGGTTGACCAGCCACCTCTGAGCCACATCAGCTCTATGATTGGACAAACAACTCTCCAATCAACACTTCTCATCTCCAAATTATTGTCACTGAAAAAACAACGCTTATTAACACTGGAAAATTTGCTGCGTTGGGTCAAATAAAGTCTTCAAGTTGAACTTTGTTGCATCATCGGTCTCTTTGTTGCACCCTCAAATTGAACTGAGGGCAATGATCTCCTCCTATTGCAGACATAGTGACTTTAATCTTTTGAAATGGTCATGTATTAAAGTTTTATTGCTGTCCTGGTATGATATGATTTTTAATAAATTATGATTAATAAAAATGTCCCGTCATAGATTATCTACAAGTGTGTGTGTGTGTGTGTGTGTGTGTGTGTGTGTGTGTCTGTCTTGTTGTTAATATGTGTGACTGAAGCCCAGAGATGGGGGTGAAAGCAGGATGCTGACGCCCATAAAATCCCCGCTGTGCCCTGTGTCATGTAAAAGACCAGCTAATCCTGGCTCTTACCAGTGCCAGGACCCCCCCCCTCCCACACACACACACACACACACACACACACACACACACACACAAACACTGTGCTGTGTCATGGTTGGGGTATTTGTCCTGTTGGTCTCAGAGATCTGGGCTTCTAAACATGTATCTGATGTGAGTGCCGCTGGTGTTTCATGTGCTTTTTGTGTGTTGAAAGTCTTTATTAGGTGAGATGAAATATATAAACGCTTGTGCTTATGATTTACAAGATTGTAGACTTTACAGTTGAGATATTTTTAGGTGCAAAAGTCATTTAGTTTGCTTTTGTTTCGCGCACTGGTGTTCATTTACGTGATTCTGTCATTATTTGAATGTCAAGTTAGAGTTCAAGCAATGTGAAAATAATTAACATTGACTCTACAACATCAGAATAAATGGGCAAATGGACAGACGTAGAGGACACACACACACACACACACACACACACACACACACACTACTGGACTACATGCTCCTCTATGGGTTGGGGAAATGCAAAACCCGTTGGATAAATTCAAAACTGCATGGTGGTCAAGCTGAAAATGAGGCGGTCTTACTTGACATCTTGACAGTTTTATTTTGCTATTGCGTCAGACTCTCTTTAACTGGAAACCAGTAGCATATATCCAGTATATAGTGAGGTAACACCAGTATGTTTACATTATCTCTTGTGCTCCTTTTCAGCTGACCTTATCAATCCTCTCTCTTTATCAAGACTCTTATTTTCGCTGAGTTTTCTAAGTCATAAAGTAATTACTGACACACACACACACACACACACACACACACACACACACACACACACACACACACACACACACACTGTCACCTGTGTTTATGATGCAGAAAATGTGCTGGGAAGAGGGAAGAGTGGCAGGATGGGAGCTGGCGGGCAGGATATAGCTGTGTGTCTGCACGTGTGTGCGTGTGTGTGTGTGAGTGTGAGTGTGTGCGTATGATACACAGTCC
Organism: Gephyroberyx darwinii; assembly: GCA_900660455.1. Lineage (NCBI taxonomy): Eukaryota > Metazoa > Chordata > Actinopteri > Trachichthyiformes > Trachichthyidae > Gephyroberyx > Gephyroberyx darwinii. The sequence continues at coordinate 11,779 of CABFOQ010028230.1, read as the reverse complement.
AGCATCCATGGGAGTTGTGGGAGGTATACAGGTGGGAGATATATTGAGAGCTGAGGTGTGGTGGCAGATTACATAGGAAGCTTGCCAGGACTCAGCTCAGTGTCTCACTGTCTCGGTGTCTCAGCACTCTCTTTTCTTGTCTCTTTGCTAAAGGGTTCAGTTGGAGGAAGGACCAGGGGTTGACGCACAGAGCAGCCATGGCAGGTGGGTCCCGCTCTGGATGGGAGCCGGCAGCAGCACACATCCGGGAACCCCTCCTTATATTTGGGGATTTTTTTAGAGGAATCTCTAAATCCTGTTACACACAGCTGTTCGAAACTATCAAAAGTGTTAGTAATGCAGTAATATTCAACAAGAAAGCATTTGTTCCAAAACCGTTATTTATCCTTTGTGATTATTTTTGATTGGTTGAAGAATGATCTTTGTGTATATGGCGATGCTATGTGGCTATGTGAAGTTTTAAACGGCACACCAACTGCGGTGTTCATATAGTTCTGAACAACGTGTGACTTGACTTGAGCATTTATTTCTGCAGACAACAATGAGCTGAGGAGGCCCAAGAAAAGGGTGAGTCCATGCTTTCTTCAAACACAACACAGTTTACTGTTGTTGTTATTTCTCATTGATTTGAAAAAAAAAACATATCAGTATTTTTACTTGGTGAGTAGTGTAATATCCTTTATATTGTCTCCTTCTCACAGGCCGTCTGTGGCTACCCAATAAGCATCTTTTTCATTGTGGTCAATGAGTTCTGCGAACGTTTCTCCTACTATGGCATGAGAGGTGAATTGTGTGCAATGCAATTTACACAAGAAAGATTTGAAATACTTGAAGTACTGAATACTGTTTTTGTCATTTTATTAGAAACGCATTGTATTGTTTTGTTCACTCTCCTTTTTCTTTCCTCCTCTCCCCTCTTCTCTCCAGCTGTACTGGTGCTGTACTTCAAGTACTTCCTGAAGTGGGATGATGACATGGCCACCTCCATCTACCATACCTTTGTGGCTCTCTGCTACCTGACGCCCATCCTGGGGGCCATCGTGGCTGACTCATGGCTTGGCAAGTACAAGTGAGTTGAACTTGAATCCTTTTGACCAAAGACCAAATAAAAAATGATTCAATTTTCTCTTGTGGCGTGTTTATACGTCATGCTCATCTTCACACCTTAAGTATTAGAAATCTCTTGCCAGTATTTGAAGTTGCAGTTAAGGGATACAGTGCAGAATCAGATATTATATTTTAGTCCTTTGGCTAGATGGACCAAACGCTCTTTGAACCACGTCTATCTTATCTTTATCTGTAAACCTGTTTTCCTCTTCCTCTCCCCCCTCCCTCTCCACAGAACCATTGTCTACCTGTCCATCGTTTACACTCTGGGACAAGTGGTCCTGGCGATAAGCGCTATCCATGACATCACAGACACAAACAAGGATGGGACCCCCGACACCATGACCTTCCACGTGTGAGTACTTGATGTATAACGGAACAGCAGCACGACGTACACACACACACACACACACATAAACACCATCCATGAATGTAACACAGCAGCTTGTTTGAGTGACGTTTTGTCGTGGCTGGCCCCCAGTGCTCTGTCCATGGTGGGTTTGGCCCTCATTGCCCTGGGAACAGGAGGCATCAAACCCTGTGTGGCTGCCTTTGGTGGAGACCAGTTTGAAGACCATCAGGTTAGATGAGGCACAAGCACACACACACACACATGCATGCATAAGATCATTTTCATTGAAATAAAAAAGAGATTTCACCTCAAAACCAGTGTTAATAAATCAGAGATTAGCAAATATCTTCGGCATGGTGGGTAACGATCACATATGTCGTACACATAATTATACACATTCATGTACACATACACTAAAAATACATACATGTACAATAAACATACACAGCAAACTGCCTCACTCAGTTATCAATGGCATCTTGTTTGAATCAGCAGCTCTGGTATCTCCTACCACATTCCAAGCTGTTGTTTATTGACTAATGGCCGGAGGTACATCTGTCTGTGTGTCTTTATTACACCGTTCAAGGCCAGGGACACAGATTACACCATAATATCAATGATACTGCTGAAACATCATGTCATATAAGAAAACTGGAAGATGAAGCGTGTGGAAAAAAATCTAATCCGGTGCCTCATTCCCCTTCAGTCATCGGTGCTTGACCTTGTCCTGTCTGAAAAACGAACCCGTTTGTGATTCAGTCAAACTCAGTTCATACCAGTAAACACACAGGAATGTGCATCGATGAATCCTCTCGAAGGCTTGTGGTTTAACTTCCTGTGTCCATCAGGAGAAGCAGAGAAGCACCTTCTTCTCCATCTTCTACCTGTCCATCAACGCTGGCAGTTTGCTGTCCACTGTCATCACCCCCATCCTCAGAGGTAGGACGAGCCACGGCAGCACATCAGACAACATCACCGGATATTAAAACAATAGCAACTGCATGATGTGTGTGTGTGTGTGTGTGTGTTCTGGTCTCCAGCCCAGGAGTGTGGTATCCACAGCAAGCAGAGTTGTTACCCACTGGCCTTCGGTGTCCCTGCCGCCCTCATGGTGGTAGCGCTAAGTAAGAATTTCTCTCACTACTATACTCTCTAAACCTAAGAACTGATATCTTCATGTCGGTTCAGTGGAGGTAAACATGGATATATGGTATGTAGACTCACCTAGACTGTACACCACAATCTTATTTTCTTAAAACAAGCAAAACATTCTGCCAATAGGGAGAAAATGACCCTTGATTTGAGAGAATTCTTGATACAAGTTGATTTGCAGAGGAAAGAAGTGAAATGACCTCAGGACACTTTTTATTTGCTAAGAATGCAAGTTTCAACACTAGACTGAATACTTGTAAAGATGGACATTTCTTTGCAGTTCAAGTAATCTAATTTCATGACAATATAACATTGACCTCCTTCGCTTCCTCTCCAATTACCTGATGCTGTGAAAAATGGGACGAGATGTTGATCATTTTTATGGGTGTGTGTCTGCAGTTGTGTTCATTATTGGGAGCGGTATGTACACCAAGGCTGCCCCTAAAGGCAACATCATGCTGGAGGTCTGCAGGTGCATCTGGGTAAGAGGCTCCTCATATCCTCTGACAGGTTACACAAGTTCAGAAAATCAATCAAAAAATCACTGCCGGCGGATAAAAATCTCCACGGTGACATCAGAAAACCCAGCCTCATTTTCAGTGACACTGTTTTAAGAACTATACAAAAAGGATTTGGACGGCTGGAAATGGACCCTAGTGTTTCCCCTGACAGCAGAAAAATCCAGAACGTCATTGTAGAATTTCCCACTTTGATAAAATACATGTGTAAATATTCTCTCTACCCTCTGTAGTTTGCTATCAAGAATCGCTTCAGGCATCGTGACCCTGCATACCCCAAGAGAGACCACTGGATGGACTGGGCTGAGGAGCGATATAATGTAAGAGCAGGATACACACACATGTACAAACACACACAAATACAATCCCTCACAGGACGAAGAAGAAGAATCTGAATTCTTTGCTTTGTTTCGGTCCAGAAACTTCTGATTGCCCAGGTGAAGATGGTGCTGAAGGTGCTGTTCCTCTACATTCCTCTGCCCATGTTCTGGGCTCTCTTTGACCAGCAGGTAACAACCGACGGATATGTGTGACCCTGCCTATGAGATTATAACCCTAAATATCTTCCACGGCCACTGATAGATGATGAATGACTGACTTGATTTCTCGTGCAAGACCCCATCTTAGTTGTGACACTTGAACAGACAGACAGACAACAGAATATGAAACATCCACCATTTGAAAAATGTGACAAATGTTAAAATGATTGATGGATGGAGGATAGTAGATAACTGAATACAAATTGATGACATTTCTGCACATTTAATTGTCTATTTTTTAAAGATATTGAATGATGAACTTCAGGAAATTATTTTTTTTCTTCCCCCAAATGGATTTTGAAATGAAAATTTATCTGTAAGAATTGATCATAATGCATATCCAGAACAGTCTGAAAAAAAGAGCTGTGTCTCCCCCACAGGGCTCCAGATGGACCCTCCAGGCAACCACCATGGACGGGAACTTTGTAAGTTTCCGCTCCAGTAAGCGGTTGCATATTGTGGATTCGACACTTTGACATGCACGGATGTCTTTTATGAACGTGCTCCGAGGCAATTCATCGTACAAAAAAAAATCACGCCTTTTGCTCGGTTTTGTGTCTAAGATCGTTTCATAAATGAAAGCCTGAGCCTCTCTCGTTTTTACTTCACAGGGAGTCCTGATCATCCAGCCAGATCAGATGCAGGTGAGACCCTTGTGTTGATTTCACACTTCAAGTTGTAAACATAGCAAACACAAATGTCACATACTTGATAATAATTGATAGAACAGACTGATACTTGGACTTCTTTGCTCTCCACCAGACTGTGAACCCCATCTTGATCCTGGTTATGGTGCCAATAGTGGACAGTGTGATCTACCCTCTGATTGCCAAGTGCAAAATCAACTTCACGTGAGTTCCTTGTTTCACCTCAGGACTGTGTATTGGGGAACATGTTTATACTATTGAGCATTAAATACCAACATGGAGATAAAGTGATGTGTGTGTGTGTGTGTGTGTGTGCGTGTGTGTATCTGTGCGTAATGCAGTCCCTTAAAGAGGATGACTGTGGGAATGTTTCTGGCTGCTCTCGCTTTCATTGTTGCTGCCGTGGTCCAGATCCAGATTGATGTGAGTCTAACACACACACACACACACACTAGGGCCCTGAACACAGCCCGCCTCATGCTCACAAAACTTGTTGTCCTGTTTGCCATCTAACACCTATCTGCCCTTCTGCTTCCTCTTCTAGGAAACCCTGCCGAAGTTCCCGTCCAGCGCTGAAGGCCAAGTGAAGTTCATCAACATGATTGACGAGCAGACGACCATCACGGCTGGACCCGTGACCTTGCCCATGGAACCTTTTGCGGTACTGCGTCAGGCAATATAAGCCATAGCACAGAGACATAAGAAAAGCATTATGAATGATTACAAGGATATGAACTCAGTATCTTGCTCAGGACCACTTCAGCAGGGCAGATGCTTGGTTTGGAGGACAGCACAGCATCAGGCCACATTGGTATTGATATTCTGCCAATCTTTGTCTCCTACAGTCCTCTGGGGATTACCTGACATTTGACGCACCGTTTGATCTGACTCTGGGAGGCGTGACTAATAAAGTGTATCTGATGAATGAAGTTCGGCAAACCCAAATCATCACGAAGAATGGGTCCATTCTGAGCACTGAAACGGTGAGCGTGGTTGCCAGATGTGGTTCCTTTAGACTATTCCATGTTTTCCATAAATTTTCATCAAAAAAACAACAATTTAGAGAGCAAGGCTCTGAAGTATCTTTTCTCTGCTTTCTATCTCCAGTTCATTGACCTCACAAAAAAGCCGGAGGAGGGCAATAATGCTATCAGGCAAGTTGCAACTAGTCTCAGCATATATGGGCAGTTTATTTATTAGAGGATTTGGAGGCAGGAATAGTCTCATTGGTTGAGTTAAAACTCAATGGGCGGAGCCAAAAAACAATGCAAAGAAGAACCCTTTTCTGTCTAAATCACATTAGACTGAAGCTCAGTGACAAAGCCAAGTGGTAACAGAGGAGGTAGCTAATATTATGAAGCCTAGCACTAACTAAAAAAGGGAAAAAATGCAATCTAGCCATACCAAGTGGAATGTGGACTGTTGGTTTACTGACATATTGTGTGTTGAATGCTGTGGAAATTTGGTCAAGGATGATCAATTACCATGTAGACTTGCTATTGCAGTTTATTCATGCAGCATGGAGAGAAAACAACACAGTACAAGACAGTGCCAAGCTTTTCTCTGCCTCTCAGTGTAGGAATGTCAAGGTTTTGGACTGGTCTCGTCCCAAAGATGAAAGAGTTACTATTCAGTTTTAATATCAGGAGATAATTGGTGTAGAGTTTAGCTGCAGGTTTCATTGGTTACACTATGTTCAGAGGAAATTTACTTCTGCAATGCTCTTTTCCCAGATTTGTGAATGGTTTCAGCTCAGACTTGAATGTGACAGTGAAGGACAAGGACTTCGGGCTCATTTCCACATACAACATGTCAGGCTATGTACTGGTGGAACAGGGAGAGTAAGTCTGATGTTTCATTACGTATGTGAGATTCAATTACACTCCTGTATATGAGAGTGAGAGAGTCAGACAGATTGATATAATACTTCTTAAGTGAGTCCGTTCTTTGTTCTGAATGGTCATTTGTTTGCGTCCGCCAGTGCAGAGTTCACGATCAGTCATGGCAGCGCAGAGAGTTGTCGCTACACCCAGACGCTGGGCTTTGGCAGCTCCTACACCATCATCATCCCCACCAATTTCACATTTGGACCAACTGTGAGTCAACTCATTGGATTTGTTCTATGATGCACTTCATTCTTGTCACTCTAGGATGGATGGTGTGTTGTAAAGGGGAGTCAAACTGGTCAACAATTTGAGTGTTGCTTGAATATAACATTTACGTTGCCCCTAAATCTGGGTACCTGTTTGCATCGTCTAGTGTCAGCAGAGCATTCGGGCGGTGTTGGACATCAACCCTAACACCTTCCACCTCGCCTGGCAGATTCCTCAGTACTTCCTTATTACTGCAGGGGAGGTGGTCTTCTCCGTCACGGGCCTGGAGTTCTCCTACTCACAGGTAGGGGGCATCACAGTTTTATACTTTCTCTTAAGAAGCGCTTTCCTGGCATGTCTGTTGTACTTCAAACAGTATTGCAAAAACAGCTTGGAAACTATTCACACAAACATAAATGGGAATAATAGTGTTCAGCGGGCAATGGGTCGACTCTCTCCTGTCAATCTGGCAATTTCTAATTCAGACGGAAGATCGTATACATAGATTTATGTGAACTTTATATGTATGTAAACCCTCTCCGCTTTCTAGGCACCTAGCAACATGAAGTCTGTGCTGCAGGCTGGTTGGCTGTTAACCGTTGCCGTGGGTAACATCATTGTGCTTATTGTTGCTGAAGCAGTGAAGCTCCCAGATCAGGTTGGTGGATTACATCTAACCTGCGAGAAGATACATACATCACCGTCTCCTGTCTATGTGATATAGAGTGTTAACCGAACACCTTAAAGTACCATGAGTGCATACATCTTTACTTACTTAGTTCTTTAGTAACCCTTAAGTGTTTCTGTTCACCAGTGGGCCGAGTACATCCTCTTCGCCTCTCTGCTGGTGGGAGTGTGCATCGTCTTTGCCATCATGGCCTACTTCTACGTCTACGTGGACCCGGCCAAGATAGAGGCCGAGTTTGCCGAGGAGGAGCCCGAGGACAAGAAGAGGAAGAAGAGTATGGAGATGGAGAAGAAGGTCTCGGTGGAGCGCCACAACGAGAAGAGGAGGAGATCTGATTCCAGCTCCAGCGACGAGGAGGAAATCAAGCAGACCAAGATCTAACGCCTTCTTTGCAACTCTTCGCTCTTCCTTATACGATTGCTGCTGGGTTCTGTGTTTCATGTCTAAGAGTGTCAGTGCCGTTAAGGTAGACTTCTGCAGTCACTCCGTCAACGGCAGTGCACTGATGTAGTGGTTAGTGACCAGAGTGAAATGGTGCTGAAGTTGGAGGAACACAGAAAATAGGGTTTATATAGTTAAGCTATTGAGGGGCAGTATTGGTGAAGGATCTTGGCAGGAATAAACTTCAAATTTAGTAATTTGTACTTTCAATATTGTAAATTTAGCCTTTTTTATATACAATGATTTATTTTGCACTGTGTAGCTTTAAGCAATTTTGTTGTTTCATAATATTTTGTAGTGTACAGGAGTACACATGCAAAGAAAACCATTCCAGGATTTGTATTTATTTCCAAACACAGTGTTGTATGTATTGTAATATAGATAGTGTCTCTGTTTTGTACATGACGTCATCTGCTCCAGGAGAAAATGGAACACCAAGGGCTGTTTTTTTTTCAGACAAAATATTGACTCACGTCCCACATTAAAGTTCAGATAGGGTTCATTTTTGTCTGGAAGAATCTTGCCCTGTGTAAGTGCCTGTTCTTCAATAAAGAGACTATGTGTGAGATGTGTGAGAACTCTGAAATATAAAATACACACAAGGCATTGTCAAGAAACATCTGTGACCCTCTAGACGTGGGAATAGATCTAAATGAACAGCACATTTCTAAAAAAGAAATGCATAAGGTTGTACACAAGGAAGATGAGTCACTACCAGCGTCACCAAGTGTACAACACCTGTTCTTTCTATGAAATAGTGACAGCTAGGATTATTGATTTTAGCTGTTAGATCCACTTCAGTCATAGGTTACCAAAGGGACGAGAGAAGAGAAACGTAGAAGTAGAGTCTCAAGTAGTGCAGCCCCGCTTTGTGATTTAGGGTGAAAAACGTCTGGATTTGGTGTTCAGTATGATGTCTGCTGATAGAGGCTGGACAAAGTCACAGGTTGTAACTGTCAACTAGATCTGTTTTTCAATTCCAGAAATGAGGAAACAATCAAATCAGGTTTCCTCACATGCTTAGGGACCCTGTCTTCTCAGTTCAGCGTGTCAATGTTGTGGCCAGCAAAGGACAAACACTGCAAAACACATTGTTTCTGCTTATTGTTCACTTCACATGAATAGCAGACTGTCCAGCCTGCTGGAAAGAGGAACGGTGACTGTGTTCCTGAATCCATCCATTACCTCCTCTGACCGAGAATGCAGAGGAAACTAAATGTTGTGGAGAATGCAGGCATCGATCCCGCTACCTCTCGCATGCTAAGCGAGCGCTCTACCATTTGAGCTAATTCCCCTGGATAGTTAGAGCCTGTTGTCTGAATTGCTGCCATCCATCACTCCTTTCAAAGTGCATTTTTATGTCTTACTCTCCTCCCCCTGGATAGTTGTAGCCCATGGAAAAAGAAAGGGATGTGGTATGGAAAGGGATCCTGGAAGTATCTAGGCTGTTCCGTCCAGAGAGGAGCGTTTTACTTTTCAACCCACAGGACAGACAGCTCAAGGAGACGAGGTGGCCGAGTGGTTAAGGCGATGGACTGCTAATCCATTGTGCTCTGCACGCGTGGGTTCGAATCCCATCCTCGTCGGAGCATCAAGATTTTAGGCTAGTAAGAGCGTCCCATTAGCACAAGGTCACAGGTTTGATACACTGACCTGGCTGCCTAACCTCTGACACCGGCAGCTGCTTCATACCGTAGGGCAGTGGTCTTCAACCCTGGTCCTCAGGGCCCACAGCCCTGCTGGTTTTCCTTCCTACCAGGTAGTTAATTAGATTCACCTGGTGTACCAGGTGTTAATCATTCCCTGATGAGACAGCTGGGATGAAAACCAGCAGTGCTGTGGGCCCCGAGGACCAGGGTTGAAGACCACTGATGTAGGGGCCACATAGAGGGGAGGGAGGAGAAAGGAGACATTAGATGTTAGTTTGCCTGGGAAAGAAAAGTAACTGATGGTGTGAATAGTTATCGCTGCCCCTAGTGGTTTGGAGACTACCTGTCAGCCTAGGTGGTTTTCAACCACTTGATTTTGAATCTACATCACCATTTTTGTCTGGTAGAACGGTAGGGAAAGACACAGCATTTATTTATTTACTCCATTTGACTTAAGTTTGTTTGCATTACATCCACTCACCACCAGTCATGCCGTCTGCTCAGCAACCATGCCGTCATCAACACCAACAAGCAACAAAACCTTGAGTATCTGGACATCAAGTATAATTTCTGATCCCATGTCTTTATTGCGTCTGACGTCTAACATCTTGTACGTTCAGTGTATCAACGGCTGACTTGAGTCGTTTCTGTAGCTCATTTCCAGACATGGAGACTCGTACGACACAAAGCCTCAGTTAGCATTAGATCTTTATTTCTCATGTCACTTTGAAAGCTTACAAGGAGCTTACATTTAAACTTGGGAATTCTCAAATGACACAAGCAAAGATTATATACAGTACTATAAACTGTCAGCTATGATAAAGGAGACCAAATGTACACATTTTGTAGTTCTTTCCGTAGCATATGTTTTTCTGTAAGGTATAGTTTTTTTTTTGCCGGAGGCAGGTGCCCATATCCATAAAGCATTCCATATTTCCATACTTAACTCTTTGCAGTTACAAAAATATCAGATATTTCTTAATTCTTTCAATCCCTGTGTTGACAAGTGCGTCTTGATGCAACTCCTCAACATTATTGCTGCATTAGCACAGTAGTAAAATCTGGAACTCTTACGTAAACATATATAGTAAAACATGGCTATTAGCGACTTTTTTCTTTTGTGTTTTTTTTCCTCTTACAGGTTCTTTTTAAATACTCAACACACTTTCAAAGTGCAAAAAAAACGGATCCGAAATTAGAAAAAAAAAAAAAAAAAAGGTGCAAATCATACTACAAAAAAATTCTGGTGAGAGCATTAAAAGAGGACATGGCACTTCTAGCATGGTGTGGAAGTGTGAACAGAAATGTCTGGGGGTGAGGAGAGAAGAATGGCATTTATTTCTGCCCGACGTGTCCCAGTAGAGATTGAACGTGAGCTTGGCTTGTCCTGGTGCGCGGTTCAATTTGGCCTTGGTTTCGTCAATGCATCGAGCAAGTGTCAAGGATTCGATCGCCTACAGTGATCCTCCCTTTGTATTTTTCCTTGCCTCCACTTACGTATCTAAGTGATGTTAAGGACAAATTACAAATGAAGGAGTAATGATTCACAAGATGTCAACATTCAACTGCCCATAATGGTCGCCCCTTGTCATTTTCCTTGCCTCCACTTAAGTTTATATGCAAGTCTTGGGATAAACTGCAACTAAATGAATACGGTTGCATTTTCTAGACAATTTGAGAACCATCACTGACACAAAATCAGATCTCCCTTCTCCGTTCTTGGCCTTGACCACATCTAAGCAAAATGTAAAAAAAAAACAAAAAAAAACAACTTAATAAGTTGACTAAATATAAGTAAAGGTAGGAGTTTTTCCTCTGACTACAAAAAAACAAAGGAAAATCTTCTGCCCCTAAATAAAGTAGCTTAGTATCATCCCAGTTAGTTAAATGATTCAGCAGGGACGCTGTGATTGAAATGGAAGATTGGAACTCAGTCACTTAGAAAGGAGAGAAAACATTGATGAACACTGACTTGAACTTCACTCACTGAGGGATAAAAAGAAATCTGATGAAATGAAAAATGCCAGAACATAAATGTACGCATCTCAAAAAGGCAAGGCATTTTCAGTTCTTTCCGATGGAGTGACTTCTGAATCTTTAAATATCTACCTTTTGTTTTTAATCGTCATCAATATCTACAAAATGCGCGTGACCATTTTGTACACAGTGATTCATTTTCCGCAACGTCGATGACAACTCGTAATCATGTACAGCATGGCGTCCCCCACTGCCTCGGAGGACAAAGTCCACTTAAAGCACTTTACCTGAGGTTTCATTAAGAATGCTGCAATTTGCCTAAACAGGGAGTCTTAGATCAGACGCGAGAGCACGCGTGCACACACACGCAAACACACTCGCACATGCACACACACACACACACACAAACACACGTTGTGCGCGTGAGCACGCATACACGCAGCGCACACGCTTGCACACAAAGATATATCCCCGCAGGTTCATCAAGCATGCTTTCGGAGGTTCTGGGGATATGACGCCTGCATTAAGTGGGGGGATAGAAAAGTCTCGTCTGGATTTGGGCGGGGAGGATTTTCTGCTCCTCTTCTAGCAGATGCCGTGTAGAGACTCCTCGGTG
>CABFOQ010028227.1:8680-21584 GCA_900660455.1 Gephyroberyx darwinii | reverse complement strand
CGAGATCACTAAGTTTAGTGATCAGTGGCTCTAAGAGACATATAGTTACTGAAGGAGTTCACGTATTTGTGCACACAGAGATATGATTTTTTGTTAAATAAACCAAGTATATCATATTTATTTGTGCATGACCACTCCCTATAGGGTTCACATACTGTCATGCTCACCAGTATGACAGTATGTTATTTGTCTTCCATAGAATTTGGACCCGATTAATCACGGAAATGATTGCCCACGGGATTGAGTATAGGATGCTGGATAAGAGTGTTTGGGCAGGGCTATATCTAACATGCTCACCAAGCTCCCCGAACAAACAAGAGTCAACAACCTCTCCAACTACTCAAAGAATTTCAGTTTTGTTGCCGTTTCATTTAGGGTATGTTCATTGGCCACTTTTGTTTCTTCATTTGGAACAGCTATTCTTAAGGTATTTGTTTTGTTTGCAAATGGTGTCCTCTTTGCTTTTGCCACTTGAACATGCTCTATGTCTTTAATTGCACAATTTCCATCCAATCATGTGAAAGTGTGTATGTTGTGCAGCTCTCATGGCTTAATGAATGAATGATAAGTTTAATAAAGCTCTTTGTTTTAACAGATGTGCCATTTCTTATTACTTCCCACGAGTGCAACTTTAGAGATTGTAACAGTACTTACTGACATAGTAAAATTCACCTCACAGTGTAAAGAGAAAGGTAGAAACAACGACCTAATTTATGTTAAATCGGCTGCCCTGGACCTGTCCATGTTGCATGTGATTGGCTTTTTATTACAAATCCGCCCCTTTTATGTGAACGCACTCATATCTGGATTGGAAAATCCTGGTTTGACTGAGTGAGTTGATAACCACCTTCGTGATACCGGTTAGTCAGGATTGCCAACGTTTGATTTTGTGAAGCCAGCTACCGCAAAGATAGCCTGGCTATGTTGAACTTGCCTGCCGAGACAGACCCCAGGAGGTGTAAATTCAACGTGATATCCCGCCTATCGAGCTCGCTGATTGGCCCTTTCCTCCAATCTAAATATCTGATTGGCTACATGCAATGTGACGCTCCACTTGGAATGTTTTGGAGTGGTGTCGGGAAAAGGGAAGGAAGCAGCTTGTTCCCGAAGCATGTTTTTTCATCGGGAAAAAGTCAGAGCACCATTTAGTTTACCATAATCTGCGATGAGAAGAGTAACACTCTTTGTCAACGGAACATCCTCGAATGGGAAGGTATGCTGTGAAATAAAAAAAATAGCGAAGTAGATGTGTTGATTACTAGCATACTCAGTCTTTCTGACCACCACTACTTTGGTTTCAGGTCCCCACACAACTGCTATTGGCTAGCAGCTAATGTTAGTTAGCTTGCTAAATATATGGTGATCTTACGTTGTGAGCAATGGGCTGGTCTGTCTCATCATGCAGGTGGTGGCCGTCTATGGCTCTCTGGATGATTTACTGTCTGTGGCCGGTTCAAAACTGGGAATAAGAGCCTCTAGCGTCTATAATGGGAATGGCGGCCTCATAGACGACATAGCCTTAATCAGGTGAGACCAACACCTGACAACAAATTATTTTATCATATACAATATATTCTTTCTTTGTTTCATTTGCAACAATAATGTGTGACCAATATTGACAATGCATCACATTGTGTCTGCAGAGATGATGATGTGCTGTACATATCAGAGGGAGATTCCTTTGAAGGTAAGTTCCTAGAAATTGTTCAGCTGTCCTCAGATAAGATGAAATGAAAGATGAAAGACTTAAGCATCTGTAGAAACCCATAGTCCAGTCAGCGTCTGCAATCTAACTGCTTCATAGTTTCATTCAGCGCCATTGAATATGTACCAGCAAGCTGCTGGAATAGTTAAAACCCAGTTGGTGTGTTTTCCTGTGTAGACCCCCAGGAAGACCTCAGAGGCCCTGGAAAGTGTCAGACTCACACAGATTGGCTGACACTCAACGTTGGGGGACGTTGCTTCACCACCACAAGGTATGACAACCTTGCAAGCATCGTTATTACTTACACCAGGGTTTGGCAACCATGTGTCATGGAGGTCCGAGAGGCTGCAGGTTTTCATTCCAACCAATCACTACAGCAGCTCATTTCCCCGATTAGTTCCTTCTCTCTGGTTGAAGTTGTGTACATCAGTAAAAGGAGGCGTAGTGATTGGTTGGAATTAAAACCTGCAGACTCTTGGTCTGACTGACACACGGTAGCCCATCCCTGAATTATACCAAGTGCTTTGGCTTCAATGTAAATGTGCCTGTGTGTGTGTGTTCGTCTCTCCTCAGGAGTACGCTGGTCAGTAATGAGCCAGAGAGCATGCTAGCCCACATGTTTAGAGACAAAGGTGATGTCATTCATTAAGCCGATTACCTCTGTTGTCTGAAACGCTGGTCACTCTCTCTTCATCTGCACCATCCCGTTATTTCATCTCTGTGCGTCTCTCCGCGTAATTTAGATGTTTGGGGAAACAAGCAAGACTCCCAGGGGGCGTACCTGATAGACCGCAGCCCCGACTACTTTGAGCCCATTCTGAACTATCTGAGACACGGGCAGCTCATCATTAACGAAGGCATCAACCCACTGGGTATACTGAACACACACCTACTTCACAAAGTCCTAGATAAAGATGCACATGCACCTCTAATCTTCTTTCCCCTCTCAAGGTGTGCTGGAAGAAGCTCGTTTCTTTGGTATCGAGCAGTTGGCAGAACAGTTGGAGACACTCATAAAGGTGTGTGTGTGTGTGTGTGTGTGTGTGTGTGTGTGTGATTGTGAGTGTGAGTGTGAGTGAGTGAGGTGGGGGCACATGTGTTACAAGACTGTTTAGTAGACATTCGATGCTGATATAACCGATCTCCTACACAGTCCTCTCAGCCCCCTGATGACCACTCTCCTCTGACCCGGAAGGAGTTCATCAGATTCCTGTTAGCCACAACGACCAAGTCAGAGCTGCGCTGTCAGGTGCACAGACATAAACACACTCACAAGCCAGTGTTACAAAAGCATGGAAAAGATCAATACATATTCCAGATATTCAGCGTCATGTGTATAGTCACTCCACAATGTCTTGCTTTATGCTCTGACAGGGCCTGAATTTTAACGGTGCGGACCTTTCCCGTCTGGATCTGCGCTACATCAACTTTAAGATGGCCAGCCTCAGAGCTGCCAACCTCACCCATGCCAACCTCAGCGGGGCAAACCTGGAGAGGGCAGACCTGTCGTCAGCTTGTCTTGATGTCAGTTGTGTTTGGAATCTCTTAAACTGGGGACACACAGGAGGACTACTGGGCCAATTGACACCATTTTTGTCTGTTCCAACAGTCAGGAGGGGAAATCCCAATTGGAGGACCGATGGGCTCATACTATTTGGTATTTTGAGGAGCTTACAGATTCAGTCTTAATCACACCGATTGACTCTGACTGATCTGAGCCAGCCCGATCATATCAAATATGTTTCTGATAAAGCCTACTCACCTCCTCCTAGTGTGTCTGCAGCCTTTAGTTGAAGTGTTCTCAACTGCCCCTTTGCTATCCAACATGGCCATTATTAAAGTGTGTGTGTGTGTGTGTGTGTGTCCCTCCCAGGGCGCCAATCTGCAGGGTGTGAAGATGCTGTGTACTAATGCTGAGGGGGCATCTCTGAGGGGCTGCAATTTTGAGGACCCTGCTGGAATCAAGGCTAATCTAGAGGGTGAAGCACATTACATTTTGTTATAGACAAATATTTGCTGTTGTGTCCATCTATAAAAAGACGTAATTTACATGGGGATTTGTGACGGATTTGTGGGTGCGTGCCTTCTCAGGAGCGAACCTAAAGGGCGTGGACATGGAGGGAAGTCAGATGACGGGTATCAACCTGAGAGTAGCCACACTGAAGAACGCCAAACTGAAGAACTGCAATCTGAGGGGTGCTACACTGGCCGGCACAGACCTGGAGGTGAATGCACACACGTGTAGTTTTCAACATTTATCCAACGTGAGTCTCTTGAGATGATCCGATTGAATTTCTTTCCCAGAACTGTGACTTGTCGGGGTGCGACCTTCAGGAGGCTAACCTGAGGGGCTCCAATGTGAAGGGAGCCATCTTTGAGGAGATGCTGACTCCTCTGCACATGTCCCAGAGTGTGCGGTAAACCACTGTCCTCCATATACTGTACACATACTGTCCTGGACTGCTCCTTAGACATGCTTGGGGGGAGAACGGGGTATATGAGTGCAGTTGTTTAGAGAATGAGCAATAAATATCAAAATTGGATTTTGCTCTGGACCAAACGCATCTAAGTGTATAATATCAAACTTAAGCCGTGTATCCATAAAGATGAAAGCATTGTAATAGCCTGCACATTTTATTTGAACATTTTTGCAGTACATTATTTTTTATTGGTATTTATACAATTTGAAATGCTGCATACACCTAGTATATTTCTCATATTTTTCACAGCCACGGTATTTATGTGAGTTTGAGGAAAGCTCCGTGTCTGTTCTGTCACCTCCCACAAATGGATCCTTGTTCATGATGAATGATATGTGATATGCTTGTTCAAACACCTCGCATTTGCCTATTTGTTTTCTTACTTAACTCATTTTAGGATAATAATTTAGTTTTCCGAGCAAACAAAACAGCCACAGCACATTTACAACATGCAACAAGAAGTGAAATGAATATATGAAACACAAACATGAAACATGTTAAAATGGCATTCATGGTTAAATTCGTTTTCTGTAGTAAAAATATACTTTGGACGTGCCTCATTGTAATGGATGCCATTTCTGTTCATTATATCACTGCTTTGCATTTGGTCTTGCTATATAATCACAATCCCACTCGTTGTTATCCCGCTAGTAATTTTATTTTTTATTCCCACTCACATCATGATGCTTGTGTACACATGGTGTCTAGTTAGTACTGAACTAAGCACATTCTGAAGTGAAGTGACTTCCTTTTGAAAGGAATTTGAGATTCCTTTGGTGTATGCATCATTTTCATATGTGCATTGTCTGTATTCTACTGGCCACAAGAGTGGGTGCATGTTACACTGGTATTGAGGAGTATGTTATATGAATGAAAACTGGTTTTCATGAGGCTACCTTCAAAACCACCACTAAGGTGCTACAGAGTCTAATGGAGTCTTTCCTGCTGTATTGTAGTAAATATTATATGGTCATGTTACAATAAACATTTTTCTAAACATTGTCTCTTCTCCTGTTCTTCCACAAACTACAAACCAGTGCATATCTCAACTAGTTGTGGGGTTGCAAAAAATAAGATGACTATATAAATACCTTTAATGGTTGGTTGGAGTTAGGTAGAGCCGTGGGAAGATGGCAGAACACAATTTTAATCAAGCAATTTATTGTGTTTGTATATTTCACTACAGTGAAACAGGTAAAGTTTGATCATTTGCTTTTTTGGCTACTATGATTTATCTTTCCCTCATAGATAAATGCTGAAGTTCTCAATAGAGACGGCAGACATATGACAGCATTTTTCTCTGGTTTTCTCTGGTTCCTTATCAGCCAGATAAAAATGTTTATTTGACTTAAAAATAGAGCACTCACATATAATTTACTATAAGTAATCCATAGAAAGGTTCTGTACATACCCATTCACACTGTAACCCCACTTAGTGTCATAACTTGAGTCTTTGTCAGTTTAGCAGTTAATTCTGCTCTCTTACATTTTAGCGGTCCATGCTAGTCCAGTTGTGTTTCACCATCTCTATCTCCAACGTTGAAATACAATGAAATGATTATTCTGAAGAATTATTTTGTAGGAGTCAATCCGGTGTATAATGGAGGACTGAAGCCTTGTGATACTAAATATAATACCACCCAGACCACTACCTGAACACTCCAGCAGAGGACAGTGTTCTCTTAGAGTCTGTACGCAGAGTTCAGAGCCAAAAGCCAATCATGCTTTATTGCCATACCATCATGAACGTGTTTAACTGGACAAAAGAACAAGAAATTGCTGTGGCCAAGACAAGAGACAGAAGGAAACAGGAGAAGTTACTAGTAGGGTTTTATTGCCATCCAAGCATGGACACAGCTGATTAAATAAGATTACACTGTCATGACTGATGATCCCAAACTCAGCAAATAATACTAAAACATAGTGTGCATGCAGTGTACATCAGTTTCCTATTATTTTTGTTGAGTTTGGTAAAGGGAAAATACACTACTAATACTATTACTGCTGCTACTACTACCACTATTAATACTACTAAGGCTACTGCTACTGCTCCAATTATCACTTGTACTACTACTGCTAATAACAGTAATTGTGTGTATATAGTAGTTTTAAAGGCAGTGTGACAAAGGGCCTTACAAACAAATTATTTAAAACAGTGATCCTGCCAACAGTCTCCTCAGGCAGGCCATGCCAAACCCTCGGGATCTGGAAGCCAAAGGCCTGGTCATGTTTGGTCTTAATCCCAGACGTCTGAATGGCCAGGACATCCCTGCTTCAGGATCTCATGCTGCGATCCGGGTCATAGGAGATGCTGCAAGAGCCAGATTTAGCAGAGCCTTAAAAGCAATCATTAAAAAAAATAGTAAACTCTGCAAAATATGGATACAGGAGACAGACAGAAATAATATATAAGATAATAAGACCTTATAAGGATAATAAGACAAGGTGAGATGATGAAGTCTCTTAGTCAAATATTTTCAGATTAAATTATGTCTGAGCCATGTTTTTACTATGTTGGTCAAAATTCAAACAGGAATCAAAGATGACTCCTAGATGCTTTATATATGTGAAGGCCTGATGTACAGTTACAGAACCAAGAGACAGCTGAATCAGTCTACAGATGTGTTCAGGGCCAATAACAAAGAATTGAGCTTTGTCTAAATTCAGCTGAACACTGTTTTGGGGAATCAGTCAGGCAACCAATTTACTGGGATTATTTGGTTCAACTGAGAGCTTCCAAGTAACATCAACATGGGCCCTATCCTTTGCCATGCCTGTGCTTGCCTTGTATCGAGGACATTTATCCAACCACCGGAGCTGATTGTGGTGGTGGTGGTGTTTACATGGGGAAATGAAGCTGTGGGTGGAAGGGCTTGATTGGTGGTTAGTGGTCGGGAAACAGCACCAGTGGACCACTGGTGCAGTCTTAGTGGGCAATACTCATGTTTGTTAGCCACAGTCACGTTTCGAAAACACAAATACAGAATCTGCCCTCTGAATCTGTATTTGCTAAGCGTTTGTTGAATGCAGTCCTTACATGACTTCTGCTGAAGGAAAATTTTGCCTGCAACTTACAAGAGGGGGTTGATGATTTTGACCAACTTCTGTTCTGTGTTGCTACATCAACACACATCACGCCAGCCAATTTCCTGGCAGAATTCGGCTGTGCAGCATCAGCGAATGCTACGAGGTCCACTGAGTTTTGCAAATTAGATCCATATCGTGTAATGTTTTTGTCAGTCCTGTCTGAGTCACGGCCTGTTATAAAACACACAACACCCCCACAACCGGTTCCTCCTGAATCTGCAATCTCTCTCTCTCTCTCTCTCTGTCCCTATCTTAAAAGCGTTGGTATCAGGGTGTGAAATTACTGTATCAGACATATGTCCTTGTGCATTGTAGTGGATCCACAAAATAAAATCTGTGCAACAAATAATGACATAAATAAATAAATAAATAAATAAAATAAACAAAAATGATAGACATACATTAAAAACAGGATTACCTGACAAAAAGACAAAATCTGTCTGTAAAAATTGTTTAAAAGAAGACACTGATTTTGCTAGTGTCTTCTGCTAAGCCAAGGTGTGTCAAAGCCTAGGGTTGCAGGCAGCAAAGCCCCCCCCAGCCACATCTAAGACTCTGAAAACACTGCATTTGTAAGTTCTCTGATGTCATTGCCACACTGTCTGCATGCATTAGTTGCCAGAGAGTCGCCATGACGATCACGATCTCCAACCTCCAAAACAGTCCACTCCTGGTGACTATTAGCGTTTATTCATATGTGGAAATTCAGTTAATGAGAGGATCACCAGCTCATCAGTCTCATCTTAGTGAAAGTGGCTCTTGGGCTGAACAGTCCGACAAGGTGGGCAGTGACACAAGGTAGAAGGAGAGAGAGAGGCTTCTCATCTGATTCACATCCCTGTCTGGGAGCTTATACTCTAAATCCTAGCTTGCGTTTTTAAAACATCAGACTGCCCTGGCAACGACAGTGGAAACCTATTAAGGTATCCTGGAGAAGATCACTCACGCAGGGTCCTTGCACATGGCTTAATTTCACCGGTTCTGTTTTCATTTCTTAAGCTCAACTACAGGATGGAGCGAAATAAATGTCATGTTGTTCTGGTGTTACATGGGAAATATGGCCATGTTCTGGGCTGGAGGGGGAGGATTATTCTTTCACATGATGAGTGATGGGGCTATATTTCTCTCTGCCCTCCATCTATCCCACTCCCATAAGCTCAAACTGTCCTAAACACAAACTAAATTCACAGGCATTATCAAGTTTTATTTCTCCTTCACACTTTTCCATTTCTGTTATTATTCTTGCCCTCCTTCCTCTTTCTATCTGGTCTCTCTCAGATTCTCTGTCTCTCTGTTTTTCTTTTGTCTCTTTTTTTAAAACTATACTAGGATCCTTCCTTTCATCTGGCAGCCTCTCTTATCCAGTGGCTACCATGTGTCCTGCTCATCATCCATCCCCATGTCTCTGTCTCTTTGGTGCTATAGTGACAGCAGCCCACTCGGATGTGAGCTCATCTGAACAACACCGGCCGAGGGAAAATGTCTGAGTCACTGTCACTGTCGCATCCCTTCCACTGACATCACTGTCACATGACCACCCAGCTGGCCTCGCTTCAAACTGAGTTCATGTGATGGGAACTTCTGTCAACTGTCTGCCATGTAGAAACACCCTAATAATTTATTTTGTATTTCAAACCACCCAATTACCAGATAATTGCATAACACAGTGTAATGAATCATATTCCCCCTATCATATAAAAATATAGCATATATATTTTTATTTGGTCTAGAGCAATTATCGAGCCTGTCTCCTCAATGCTGAGCCTATAGCCTCGTGATCAACAGCCTATTTCTCTTCTCTCACTGCCACTACTTGAAACTGCAAATGCTTAAGGAATTATTTTAGCAAAAAAAAAATGCATAGAGAAACAAAAATCAACACAATGAATACGCCATGCAGGAGCTCTAAGAGAGTATCGACATGCAGACAAGACCGATAATTGATGTCATTTTACAAAGGCAAGGAAAAGGCTGTGCAACAGTCAGATCAACAAATCTGTGTTTAGTTTTCCACCACTCTTCAGACAGGTCACAAAAACAGGTCCTTCTGAACTAATAATAATATCCTCTAAAACACCAAAGGGAGTGGTTGCATGAGCATTTGGTAACACGTTCAGCACTGCACATGCTTGAATCATCAACTATACTAGAGAACCAAGAATTACCACATTAACACATATACAAGCGTCATTTTGACTATTTGCCAATAGACCAGACAGATTCATACAACGGCATTCATGGGATCATGCAACCTTTTTTTTGCATCCCTTCCCTCAAAGCTCTCTGATAGGAGCTCCACAGATCAGAAGAGTCATAACTGATGTCGAGCTTTTGGTGGTGGTCTGAGGTAAGCACACAGCTGGGGATTATCCGGATATTTTAGTGACAATTCCAACTCTTCACTATGCATCACAACAATTTAAAGGGGCCTTCACGGAGCAGATTATGGTTCAGTGTCTCGCTCCGGGAGCCCTCAGCAGTAGGTTTGGCACTGACTATTATGTACAGTGCACCAGCCACTCATCCAGTTAACAGGGTAGCCTATCTACCAGGCCACCCTGCTGCTCACCCTGTGTTCCTAACCACCAGGCCGCCCTGTTGCCTACATCACAAGATGTAACGGCTCAGCACAGATAATAAATCCATTCAAGCTCTCTAGATTGGTGCACCACATTATAAATCACTGGTTAGCAACAGAATTAGTACCACAGACTACACCAGGTGATTTCACTGGTTAGCTCCTGGACACCACTGCTATGATTGATCAGCAGATCAATGATTGATCAACAGATCAATCAATCGGAGCGATAAAAGAATACAAAGCTGGGAGAAACGTGATGTGTGAATAACAGCTGGAACTGCACTTTATTTTGCAAGTTCTATGTGTGGGCATTTTCACATGTATATTCTTTATGTGGGTGTGCATGTGTATATGTATATATGTGTGTGTGTGTGTGTGTGTGTGTGTGTGTGTGTGTGTGTGTGTGTGTGTATACGTGTGTGAGGGATGTGGCTTCGGAGCTGAATGAGGAACATTCTTTTCTGGCCAAATAAAGCTGCCCATGTAAACTCCACATTCCATAGCTTGCGGTGTCTCAAACTCTCTCTTTCTTTCTTTCTTTCTTTCTTTCTTTCTTTCTTTCTTTCATGTGTGTGTGTGCTTCTGAGAACTGGAGGGCGCTCTGTCAGACTTTTTCCAACAGACTTTTAAAGAACTCTACATGAGGCCAAAATTGTGTCACACATTTAAAATTGACAGTTGTTTCTTCTTACTGTCAGACAGTGTTCGGTAAGAAAGCCTTCATGATGTCTTGCCCATTTGTATTAAATATCCCATCGAAGACAAATTAATTACTATTAATTACTATTAATGACCTTAAATCAGGTGTTGAGACTATGGAAGTTCAGTCTTTTGGAAACTGTTAGCATCTTTGTTAAGTTGGTTGTTTTAGGACTTTAATTGCCTGTTAGGTCTTAGTATGAAATTTTCCTGTTTGTTACTAAACATGCTGCTCCTGTCTTGCCTTGTACTCCCTTGAAAAACAGATCATTGATGTCAAAGAGACTACACTGGTTAAATAAATAAATAAAAAAACTTCCAGCAGTATTACGAATGAGTACCAAGCAGTAGAAAAGAGCTGAATCTGTTTGTTCTGCTCCCCATTAGCCCTGAGCTTGCGATGAAATGCGAATGTGTTTGGAGGTGTCAGAATAAATAAGGCAGCAGAATAGAGGCAGTTGGTTGGGAGTCATTTAGGATGGAGACATTTAGGGGGAGTATTTGGGAGGGGTGTAGGCACCAGCAAGGCCTCCAAACAGCACCACAACAATCTCACTGTGGTAACGGCCTCTTTGACTCCAGGCTTATGAGCTCATCCAAGATTAAGCTCCCAGAAAACACACGCATGCATGCACGCATACATGCAATAATGCTCACAACATGATTTGCAGGTACACTGCAAAGACCACACACGGAGCATCTCTAGGAAGAGGGAAAAAAAAAATGTTTTCCACTCCATTCAAGGCAATTCTATAAATACATACCATTATCGTGCACGTGCACACTCACACACACAGCGTTACCGTGCATTATCATATTGCCCAACCCTTAACCCGGACTCTGTCATTAGCGTCAGCGGGGCTGCAGATCTCGCCAAAATTACACACTTTCTCCTGCGTAGCCTGAGAAAGCCTCCGGGATGTTCTTGTGTTTACCAGGGATCAGAGCATAAGAGAGACAAAGAGACAGAGACTTGAGGGAGAGGAGGCAAGGGTGTGTGGCCACTGGGTGAACCCAGAGCTGGTCAGACTAGACTATGGCTTGGCCTCCGAGGCTGGTTTGGGTCTGAATTGCCTAAACCTCTTCAGGCTGGGCAGGACTGGCCCGAACCAGACCTGGGAAAAACAATGCTGAGCTAAAACTAGGGTGTCCCATATGTGCAGTGCAATATGTTACATTATGTCCGAGAGTAAGATAGATAAATGGGAACAGGAATTGAGCAAGGTTGCAGGAGGAGTCTGATGAGAATAGCACCTGTGATTGCTGCAGAGCGCTCTGGGACTCGGCTATGGAAAGATCTTGCGGCCGGGTTTGGTAACAAGGAATGTGCTTTTTTTTATTGGCCTGGTACATCTTGGCTCCGCTCCGCTCTGCTCCGGTCTGTCCAGAGTCTGGGGTTTGGCTCTGGCTCCAGGTTTGGGTGGGTCCAGACTGGTCTGAGTGTGTGGTTTAACAGGGTCAGTAGTTAGCACTGGGCTGGGTCTGGGGCTGCTGTGGCTTTGGCTCACCAACTCACAGAGCCATCTGGTGAATGTGCTTATAGGGAATGTCCATATAACTGAATATAACTCTTCTCTGCTGTGGTTCAGCTGGACGGACTAAAGTGAGTTTGCTGCAGCCCTGTATTCACCGACTGCTGATTCCTCCAGTACCTTGGAAGGTAATAGGTTTCCAAAAAAAAGTAACTTTCAAAACTTTCCTGTGATTGTCTCAACGTTCTGGCACTGATTGCATTGTCCTAAGTAACAAACCCCACCCAACTGGTGTTGTGGCATGAACGTGTGTGTGTGTGTGTGTGTAGAAGCTGAGAGTCTGTGGACCTGTGGTTATACTACTGGTGGACACATGATAGTTGATGGTATAGGGTCTACTGTACACTGCCAAGGATGCTAAAGGCAATCAACTCTGTTTATTATCACTAGAGCCAATTCACAAGCAGGCATTGCGCTGTGTGTATGTTTTTTTCCATGATTGAGCAAGTCTGTATACAAAAGCTATTGGGAAAGCCATGCTGGTGGAGAGCTAGGACAGGAACTAGCGAAGGATGTATTGGAGGGTAAACCCAGCTAAACTCCACCTTTACCCACCTTCTTAGGCATTTTTAGACAAAAGTTCATAGACACTGTTTAGATCTTCCACGTCGTTACTTGCCTTCTTCCCTCTTCTGCCCTGTATCCCCTATTCTACTAACAGCCCCACTGTGGTGTCAGCAGCAACCAGCTCCAGATGTGAGCCTCTTGCCCCTCCCTAACTCATTATTGTCAAATACACACTCACGCACACACACACACACACACACACACACACACACACACACACACACACACACACACACACACACACACACACACA
>CABFOQ010028223.1:0-15180 GCA_900660455.1 Gephyroberyx darwinii | reverse complement strand
AGTGGAACCTTTGAGGGAGTAACACAAGGGGCGGAGTCCAGTCGAGTTAGAGTTGTACTGCCCGAGATATGTTTGATATCAGTCAAGTGCTTGAAGATATGTCGTTGTTTGTACTTATTACTATAATCAAACACTTATTGACTTGAGCAATGTGGATTTTTTACAGCAGGTTAAGTCTTTGAAAATGAAATGTCAAATGCTGTTTTCATTTTAAAAAATTGCATTTTCATTTTCATTTTGTCCCCAAAAGAGCGTAATGATATGAAAATGTAAATGCAATAGACTGGGGGTGCTGTTTCACTTATTGCATTTGGATATTGTCCACTGTAGAGCAGGTTAAGTCTTTGAAAATGAAATGTCAAACAGCCTTTCCATTTTCATTTTAATATGGTCCTAGAACGCCCATAGGAGTATGTGAAAATGAAAATGCAAATTGGATTATTGCATTTTCATTTTCATTTTGACTCAAATAACACATACATATGTGGAAAATAATAATGCTATTGTGGAATTGCATCTTCATCTTCAAGTTTACATTATCATTTGAATTAAGTCCTTCATGGGCTTCCATAGAACCAGTGTTGTTTTGTCATTGGGGCTGAAAACGGCAAAACGTTTTTTTTAAAAAACATTTTTACATGAAAACTACTGAGAAAGAAAACTTTCTTCTTGGTTTCTATTGAGGTTTAACACAATCAATTCGATTATTTCCACCCCCAGAGCAGCTCTGCCTCATGTTTGCAGAACTAAAACTCCATTCTGTGACCAGAAGGCAGTTTTCAAACAGGTCATTGTTTGGAGGCAGGTTAAGCATGATTTTCAAAAATGAGTAAACTTCCATCAAATTGTGAATGATAAAATGTTATCTGCAAGCTATAGGTGGCTAGAATGGTGAGTGGCAATATTACTTTGCCGAGTAAATATTCTTTACCGTGGCCTTCAATCCCATTAATCTAAAATACTGTTGCAGCAGTGAACAATGAGCAGAACATCAACAACTATCTTGAACTGCTGGGAAATGCGATGTTTGTCTTGCTAATGACACAAGTTAGCGAGCTATCAGCTCAGTCAGTTACTGGGTTTAGCACTGTGTTTTCACTGAGTTCTGCACTGATTGTAGTTTGCAAGGTATCAGTTCAAATTCCAAAAGGAGCCACAGTAATGCAGCAGAAAATACCACCGCTAAATATGATCTGTGATATTGTAAACTGGAAGTGAATGTGGCATAATCACCCAGTTGTGGTACATGAAGGTAAGTAGCAGTCTGTAACTTGTGGGTTTGTGGAACAGGCGTTAGTTGAGTGAAACTGTGCATGGGCTGCAGTTCATTAGATTCCCAACTGCATTTCTGAATTTGCTAGTGCTTGTCTGTTTTTACACAAACAAATTTCAGCTGTCAGTTTACTCAGCAAGTGCGTTTGTTGTTTGATTGTTTGCACAGCTAAACCATTCACATAATAAAATCAATGTGTCTTTACCTGTTTGTCCATAGCAGTGGTATTATTCAATTCTGGCGCTGAAGCACCAGAGCCCTGCTGGTTTCCCCTCTAGGCATTGAATCGGGGACCGATTTACACCTGGGATGCAAGGTGGATGCAATTAACTGCCTGGTAGGATGGTAAACCACTGGTCTACAACATTGTCTTTGCTAGTCTGCTTTCATACATGCTCAATTCTGAAATGTGGGTCATATGTGATTTTTTTTTGGGTGACTATTCATATCTATGTTAACATGTAACCTATATCTGATACCAATGTGAACTGTAAGACATTTTGAAAAGACAAGCATGCGCAGATTTACAATAAGAAAACACATCTGTCATTGTCCCTGCGCTACTTTGGTCAAGCTAAATAACCTGGAAGGTGTTGAAAGATGGCTCTTTTTTTATTGGATTTTGATGTATTTGCTTGCAAATTGGCGAAA
Source organism: Gephyroberyx darwinii (assembly GCA_900660455.1). Classification (NCBI taxonomy): domain Eukaryota; kingdom Metazoa; phylum Chordata; class Actinopteri; order Trachichthyiformes; family Trachichthyidae; genus Gephyroberyx; species Gephyroberyx darwinii. Next base: position 13,256 of record CABFOQ010028223.1, on the reverse strand, counting down.
GACCTATTACAGTTGTGTCAACCCCACGCAAAGTTCTTCTAATTCTTCAAGCAGGTTGGTCATTTGTGATTCACATTATACATAAGCCAAGCAAAAATCAACAAATGGTTACTATGTTGTATTTTTTACCCTTGTTATCCTTTAATATTTGAACTGCGCATGCACATTCAGAACATGGAAGGCCTTTCTAATCCAGTCAAGTAGAGTTAGAGTAAGTAGAGTAAGTAGATTTCATGTGACACAAACCAGTCAGAGGAGATCATGTCAATATTGTGTCAATATTTATTTGCCATCTGTGTCCCTGTAAAGATATTCCCACAGAATATTTCCCACAGAAATATTCCCACATGCATTCACATTAACACCCATCTAAAGAGCAATGAAACAGTCTCATATGTTTTTGGGTTGCAGATTTTAAGTCTGGGGCCGTCTCAACCTCCACAGTATTGCTTTTATTATTATTATTATTATTATTATTATTATTATTATTATCATTTTATATTTCTGTTGAAGATGATCATGTGATGGTACAGTTAGAGATTATGATCCTCAAGCCACAAAGGACCTTCCAAGTGAAGCTGAACAGACATTTGCAGGAGTTTTATTGAAGCTTGAGCATTAAGATAGAAAATGCAGTCCTGTCTGTAATGTCAAGAAACCAAAGCAGGGGGGAAGTGATCTACTGCCCCTCTTATCGATAACCCCCTGGAGAAAATGAAAAGTTTGGAGAAAATAAGCATGCAACTCCAACAACAGGGAGACTCTGAAGGCTAAAATGTATCTGTGCATATAGGAGGTATGAGGTGACATATTACTCACCTGTGATCACAGACTTCAAAATGAGATGGCTGGCACTTTTTGATGTGACCACGGTAGGTAGGTAGGAGAACAGGGTACAGTTAACTTGTGTTACCTGTGCTTGCAGATGAATGCTGAATTCAAATAACCTGCAAATTTCTGTCCCAGCTTGACTTTTACTCCACTAACCCGCTGAAGACATGGCAAGAGACCAGGGGCCTCATTTCTTAATGTTGCTTATACGCACAAATTGGGGCACAGCTCAACAGCATTAAGGAACCTTCACCATGTTTGAAGTGGGGTGTTATTTTCTTCATTTCATTTCATAATCTGTACACAAAGTGCAGATCTGCATGGCCATAAAGCTCTAATTTGGTTTCATCGGTCCACAGAACATTTTGCCAGAAGGATTTAGGTTTGTTTGTAGGGCCTTGGCAAAGATCAATTGGACCCTCTTGTTTCTTTCAGCAGTGGGGTTGCAAAGCCCTTCTTGGTTCAGTGTCCATATTCTGTTGTGGGCTGAAACTATTAATCCCAGACTTCTCCAGGTCAGCCTTGAGACATTTGGATTTATAGTGTTTCTCCAGTGGCTCGCACCAACCATCGATGACACAAGATCAATTTTCCTCTTACTAGGAGCTTCTTAACAGTTCTTGGAGCAGCAAATTTCTTGATGATATTGCCAACTGTGTAAACAGGGATGCCAAGGTCTCTGGAGGTGGCCTTATAAACACTTATGTTTGGTGATAATAGTTTTTCTGACATCCTCAGAAAGCTCTTTTCTCTTCACCATTATCACAGAGGAAAAGGGAAGCACGACAGACTGTTTTCCTCACTTGAAAATGTATCACTGCTTAATTAATATGTGGGCTGTAACCTGTCACAGATGAGTTCAGTTACACTGCAAACAATATGCTACTTCCTCTCATTAAATGAATCTGAATTGTTAGGAGAAGAAATAAGAAAACACTGCAGTAGGATGTTGTTTATTGTTGCAATAACCTGTTCACCTCAAAAATATGTCAGTTCTATTCAAACAAAAAATATTAAATCCACGACCATAAAATCTTCACTTTGCGGCTGCGCAATAAGCAGCGTGCACGCAAAGTGTCGAAGAAGAGTCAGCCATCTTGGATTTCATTACAATGGAAATGTTGGAGTATACCTGTCTTTAACAAAGTATAAAAGTTTATTTGTGCATAGGAGATGGAGCGCCACCCGCCGCCCCGCAAGTAGACAAGTGAAGGATAATGGACTGTTTAGGTCAGTGAAATTCGACGTATTGGTTTCGTTATCGGGTTCGCTGACTTTGGTGCAATAAAAAGTCAATGGAGCAGGACAGGACCCTATGGGAGAGGTAAACAGCCATATGATGAAAGACTCTCAAAGGGTCCTGGATCAGGGCTATATTCAGGTGTGCTACTTACTGTTTTATTCTTCTACAATGTTTGAAAAAAAACTTCTAGTAGCATCGATGTTAATTTATGCTAAATCAAACCAATGAAATCAAAGTCAGTTCTATAATCAACCATACTGTTAGATTCATTCTTCTCTGTGCTTCATGCTAATTATTTCATTGAGAAGACAACAAGCAATTCAAGTTTTAGCTTTGAGCATACCCCATGTGTTCAGCCTGACAACTGGGTATTTTAGCTGCGGATAAGCACAGGAACACCGGCTTTACTGGCGTAAGTGGAGCATTGTGTGTCTGCATGCGTTGTGTTTTTTTTAGAGCACTGGAGTAAACGGTGGATTATGCATGAAGGCCCTTGCAGCAAAACAGTCAGACAAGGTGACCCCAGAGAACGAGGCTGTGTTTGGAAGATATGGAGATCAGTGTGGTCATCCATGACCAGCAGCCTCTTACTTCACAAAACCCCTTTTTTCCACCCCCGTCTTACTGCTACCGTCAAGATATAAGACCGTGCTCCCCAAGGACTCTACATCTACAGTAGTCAACATGTCGCTGCATATATTCAAATGCAATTTGGTTCATACATAGATGGTTATTTGCCTAATGGATAGAGAGACTCCTTCATGATTATACTCATGGCCCAAATCCCAATGAGAGTGTAGCTTTTATCATGAAATATAGGGGGAAGGATGTAGTAATGTATCAAATGTATTATATATTATTACATTTGGGGTTGGACCAAGAGACAAAATAAATAAAATGTGTGTCATCAACTTTCTAAAGCCCATAGGTATGTCAGGGTAATCTTTCTTAAAGGCACACACATTGGTTTCCTCTGCAAAAAAAACACGTATGAAGAATGACCGTGACCACCCTAGGGCACGCCCTACGCCAATATATCAAACTGCATTTCAATGAGAAAGTCAAGCCAGTGCACAGTGGAATGGTAATTTTATTCATGGCGCAGCTAAAACAGTCAGAAAGTTTGGGGACTACCAAACATCTTGCTCTGAATGATGTCTTCAAGTCAATAAAGGTTGTATGAAATGTGGACAAATATCTAGGTATATAGGTTTAGGTCAGACCAGAAGCCAGTGTCACACCCCTTTTTGCTTTCAAACTAGCTACGTAGCGACAAATATCAGTGTTGCTACAAAACCTTGCATCTGGAAAGTTGTGCAATGATCATCATGAAAGTCAGAGAAAAGCGTTCAGAAGGCAACAACAGTTACTCAGTGATGTAGTCTTCTGATCACAATCTAAATGTGATCCAGTCTACGTCTGATTGACATATCAGTTTCCTGCCTATGAGCAGGCCTGTATATCCCAGTAATTACACTCAAAAAGAATAAAATGTTGTGGTTGCACTGCAAGTACTTTCTAAGATACTTGATTCATTAATATATACTCAGTCAATTCAAATAAATTACACATAAGTGATTTAAGTAAATGCAGACAAATTGGATTTCTTTATTTCTATGCATTGCACATGCATTCATTTCAATTAACATGGCTGTGTACACCTAATGAAAGTTAATTACATAATCTATTATTTTCTATTTCTTATAGTTGAATTAGTTTTAATTAACTGAGTTAAATTCATCCTACGAAAATGTCTGGCTCTGTTAAATAGAGAATGCTATGGAGGGACAAAATAAGTCACAAAAACTGTCTAAAAAAAAAATCCCACTGCAAAAACGAATACATACATATAAATATGCATAGATTCAAGCCAGAAGGTTGTTTTTAGTATCTGGATCTTGTGTGAGAGCCTGTGTACATCAAGTTCCATCATCCTCTGGGGGATTGGCAATGTCTGCACCCTCATGTTTGACCACATAGATTCTGGTGACAGTCTGACCCATTTCTCTCTCAGCATCCTCAGAGTTTTCTCTGTGTTTTGGGATGTAAAGGAAAGGACTGAGTATGTCATGGGTTAACCTATGCTAAAGATTGTATCATGGGACAAAATCACATTATTTTTACACAAGCTTAAATTAAAACGCACAACATTCATATCAAACACACACAGCGTGTCACATTTTACAACAAATAATGGTAACTAGCCTGGCTAGTGAGCCTTCCTGGAAGGCTTTGTAGATAACTGTAACTCTAGTATGGTGACACATTTTGAAGTTGACAGCACTGGAGTATACATAATGAGTTTGGAAACTGACTGATCAGGTTTGATAAGCTTTGAAATCAGAGCTACTGTGCATCATTTATGCATTTTGCACCAAGCCACATTATTGGCTGATACATGTTCCCTTTCTCCACACAAATGTCAAATGTCTAGCCTGGAGGAAATATCCAGCTATGAATAGTAGTATATAATTTCCCTTTTAGGTACAGTACATGATGTGCATTAAGGTCTGGATGTGGACAGGCTTCTCGTATGAGACATATCATGCAGCTGAACTCAAGGGGAAATGCTATAAATGAAGGCATTTCACAATGCAATTAACTCTCAATAAGAGGTGATTGGTTTCTTTAAGAAGTCAATCAAATAGGACTTATTGACACTTAAACCTGGGCTCTATGTGTACAAATTCGTCATTTATACTGCAAAATAGGTACAAAAAGTTTTGGAATTGCTCCGGTAGATTGCCTCAGCCGGCAGTGTAATTGCAATGTAATCGGCAGGGGCAAGTGCGCCGATCAAAGTACGTCCACTAAAAGTGCATCCACTAAAAGTGCATCCACTAAAAGTGCTTGTTTTTGCCACTGACAGGCTCAGATTGTTATTGGAAGTGTCTGACAACATTATGGAAAGGATCCCTACAGAGATAGACCTTTATTTAACCAGAAACCTTCCTTCCTGCCCTTCCTGCAACAACTCACTTCATCTTTCAGATTTCAGAGCGAGACTTCTCCTTGAGCAAGACTTCTGTTTCTGGTTAAAAAAAGGTCTATCTCTGTAGCGATCCTTTCTGTAATGTTGTCAGACACTTGTCAGACACATGAATAACAATCTGAGCCTGTCAGTGGCAAGAACAAGCACTTTTAGTGGACGTACTTTGATCGGCGCACTTGCCCCTGCCGATTACGTTGAAGCCATAGCAGCCCGTTTCGCGACTGCCGGCTGAGGTGATCTACTGGAGCAATTCCAAAACTTTTTGTACCTATTCTGCGGTATAAATGACAAATTTGTACACATAGAGCCCAGGTTTTAAAATACCGAAATTCCCCTTCAAGGCAATGCAAAATGGAGCACTAACTAAACCTGCAGATACATCTGCATATACCTCTTCCAATGCCACATTTAAAAAGGACAATTGGGACCATCAGTGACAGCCATTATGTCACTGATTGTGCTTCCTGCAACTCCTCCTTTTTTCCCCAGAACACTGCAAAGTTTGGTGGTGTACTTGTCCAGTTGTGACATCAATTTTGGCACCAGTGGAATGGTGGTGATTCGAGTGAGCTTGGCACACATCTAGTTTTAACAAGAAAAAATACTTGGAGAAATTAAAAAAAAACTTATAACACAACCTCAGGGGGAGCTTTCATTTGATTATAGCGTTTAAGACATCTGCCAAGATGGTGCAGAAACAATTTAACAAACCAACAGACAAACACGCTGTCATTAGTTTCATCATTCAGAATAATATGCACAGTAAATGCAAAGTAATTAAACACTTAATCAGACTTACCTCGTGTTCGAAAAAACTCGGCAATGAAGGGCATGTCTTGAATGACTTCGTACCTCCTGTGGGCAAAGATTTTCTCCATTTTATCTTTGATCACCTGATGGTTATCCTCTTTCCTGACCTCAGATAGCAGCGCCAACCTCTCTCTCGACTGTCTTTGTTTTCTCCAGCTGGATAGTCTGGGCAAAAATTGACTTCGACTCTCCCAGGATTCTTCACTTGGTTTGGACCTGCACTTTCATCACCTTGTCCGTGTATAAGTGAATTAATGCTCAACTTTGAGCATCCAAGGGTTCTCAGCTTAGTGCTGTAATTCCCCGTCTTGTATTTTGAACTGATCTTCCGACCACAGAATCCACTAACAGATCCTTGCTCCTTTAAGCACGGATGCTTTACAATCAAAGCTTCTGCAACATCATCAAACTGCGCACTTGAAGGGTAGGCTTTGTACTTGACTATTTCTGGCATCCAAAATGTCCGACTTGAGTTCAGGGTTTGGGGTCAGGAGAGTGCCATTGATTTGGAATTCCTGGTTGGCCTTCATCAGTCGCATCTCCACGTCATAGCTGAACTCCGGTATAGGGAAGCGGGCTGGCCGAGATCTTAGCACGATAATGCTGACTCAGGAGATGAGAGTATATCGGTGTCTGCAAGTGAGCTGGAGGTGCATGAGGAGCACTTGGTTCAATAATCACTTTGACCGTTCCTTTGTCTTGGAGATCCGCTGTTGAAGTAAGATTCACAAACTCATTGTCAAAACCAGTGTCCAGGTACTGTAGTCTGAATCCGAAGCTTGGCTGGAGCAGTCATGTCTGTTATCACACGCAACTCTTACTCTAAAAGAGAGAGAAATAGATTGACACAGAACCTGGTGAGCACCACTCTTAAATGGTGAGAACATGGAAACCAGCGCTCCAAAAATGCATTTTAGTACTTCACGCTTGACTTGGTTATGGTAAAGCTGTCATGAGACCTGTGTAATAGTGGTGCTCGAACAAAAGCATATGTTGAAAACAGGGAAACCAGCACTCCCAGGTAGGCTATATGTTGCTTTTCCTTTAATGCACAGCAGCAATCAAAATGGTCACATTTCAGAACTACCTTCAGCGTTGTGTTGTTTAAATGAAATTAAGAGTTTGTCAAGTAAAACCTGACAAACTCTTAATTTCATTAAAACAACACTGGTTAGATGCATTTGTTGAGTAATTACAATAAAATATGATTTATTAAAAACCAGCAACAGTGAGATTTTATTTTTTCGAGTGTACTGACAATTGCTGTGCAGCTGAAAATAGTTATGCAATGGCTCCACAGAGCAATAAACTTTCAACAGTACTCAAATTTTTTTGCTTTTGTTCAGACACCTTTGAGAGATCATTTCTTATATTTCTGTTCCCTTAAGATGCCTCCTGAAACCGTGTCAGAGTGTTCAAAGCAACTCAGGCTGATGCCGCCCTATTTCAGTGACAAGACAGGCAAGGGAGCACCATTCTTCTCAACAACAATGATCCGCTGTGGAGATACTCTCAATACTGTCTTTTTGTGGGTTGTGAGTGTTCGAGGGTGGATTCACTCACAGCACTACAAAGTTGAGCTTCTACAAAGTTTAGACGTCAAGAAGGGATCCCCTCACTCACCCGACAATCTTTGAAAGTGAGGTTCTCATCCCTCTCCATTGGTGGTGACTTTAGCAGCGTTATCATTTAGAAAAAAGTCTGCCAAGCATCCACAGAGGGAGGGATACAAAAATAAGTTTTGGAAAGGCTGACTTAGTGTAAAACGATTTTCTCATGCGTCATCATTGTCTTCGCCCAAACCTTCACCCCGGCTGACCCCATATCAGTCTTGTTTGAAAATCGCCTCATTGCAGAGACATTCACCACTAACCACCCACTAAAACTCATTGCAGGAGAAAATGAACAACAGTCCAGGCACTTTGCATTCCACGTGCAAGTTGTAGAGCTAAATAATTATTGACAGTGGTGTGGACCAAGGGCAATTTCCCTCTGTGAAGTCCATTTAGACTGCAAAGCATGCTGACCTGAGGTCTGTTCCCTCTTATGCAACATATATTTTTGTAGTGTGCTATAGCGGTTTGAGTGACTGTGTCTTAGTACAAATGTCACAGCTCTTCAGAAAGTAGATTTCAGCACTCTAAAGTTCTATTTCCCCATCCGATCACAAACAACAATGTTCAGTGAGGACCAATCAAAATCTCCCTTTCAGCCACATCCCTTTAGAGGCTAGCTAATGTAGCCTGAAAGTAATAATGTGATAATAGCGTGCAAGCAAGACAACAGGACATTTGGTATTACTTTACTTCACTTGATAATAATGAAGGATTTAAGGTTACTTGCTAAATTGTTAGCTTACTGAGCTTAGCTTTCTAATTCTAGCTAGCATAACATAATGTAAAAACACATATAATGACCATCCCATACTAAAGATGAAATTCTTATATAATCCTCACTACTCCAGCAATTAGCACAGATATCTCAGTCAGATCAGTTTGATACAACAGATCAGAACCAAATGTTATTTAAAGATTTTGAGAATAACTGCATGCGGAGTAGTTGAGGGTACTTAGCACTTAGCACTTAGACTAGTATTATATACTAGTCTAAGTGCTGTCAGTTGTGGAGTGATGAATTGTTTTCTATTCTCAGAAGAGAAACCAATTACACTAGTTTATGATTAAATACATCCTTATTTCTGGAGCTTATAAAACAAATAGATACGTTGGACGAGAGCTGCTGTCTCAGCTCAATTACATTCAGTCACTTGCACTATAATAGTTTTTCTCTTGTCTACAGCTGGATGTGCACACACACTTTATGTGACACTGCAAGAGGAGTAAATTATTCAAAAGAAAGTAGCACAAGTCTGATACTGCTCACCTATTTTAGCCTCGTTTAATCAAGTTTACTCAAGCTATTTCTGAGGGAGGAGTGGGAGGTAACATTTAGTAGAGTAATTAGTAGAATTAGTAGTCAGAAACGGTAGTGGTAAGTGGCTGAGTAAATGTCAGGCTGTACAGGATGAGACAGAATATCAAGAAGAGAATGAAGGTGACACTGAGGTTATGACTGGAAGACGTGTCAGAGCAAGTGCAATATTGATGGGCTATGAGTTGACACAAGGTTTGAAAATGCATGAAGACTGACAAACCAATGAATACAAACATGCTGTTAAAGAGAGTTCAGCATACAGTACTACTTTCTAGGTATCTGCAAAAAATACAAATACATTTATTTCCATCATAGTAATTACTATTGAGTAATTGAGTACATTACCAAACCAGTAGTAAAGGACAACCAGTATAAATGTTTAGAAGAAGAAGAAGAAGAAGATTCATTTATTACATTTGGGTGCACACGTGCACTAACACACACAACACACACATGGAAGGGGTAGTGGCCGTCGAACACAACACACACACACACATGCGGGGAGGGTGTCCGAATGAATTTTCCTTCTGCATTTCCTTCTCCTTCTCCTTTCCTTCTGGCTGCTCCTTCCTCCAGGGGCAGCCAGGAGCAGCGGGCAGCCTTTTTTCTTTTGGCGCCCGGGGACCAATTCCAGATGTACAGCCATGTTGTGGTCAGGGACAGGACAGGAGAGCGTTTTTCTGCATGTTTTTAGATGAGGTTCTTTTACAGGAGGAGACCCATGTGAGCACGGGGAGAACATGCAAACATCCACACAGAAAGGCCCGGGAGATAACCCACCTGGGCACCCCAGAGTCAATAACATCCCAGGCGGGAATCGAACCCATGGAGTTGGGGTCAAAAGATCTGCAGGATGTGTTCTTGGGATGCGATTCCCCGTTTATCACAAGCAAAAGATTTCCTAAAAATGTGCAGAATATGTCAAATCGAGGCTGACTTTGCCTCCTCTTCTACAGCAGCATCACATCATTTCATCCCAAATGTAACAGCGGTGGGGGCTCCACAGCAACAGTGTTTGTGTATGTGCAAAAAAAAGAAGAGAGCCCGGAAATGTGCAATTGACCTTTTATTTTCACTGAAGTCTAACGTAGAGAACCTGAAAGGCTATATTTATATTTTACATTGTACAAGAATCCATTACTTCAAGATTTGTAGGCTTTTAGCTGACATTCTCATCCATACAATAAGTGAGCAGATACTGTCAGGACACATGGCCTGTGGTTAGAGCTTGAGTTACATTACAGGCATTTAGCAGACGCATTTATCCAAGGCGACTTATAAGTGCATCCAACGTAGGTAGGCAGAACTACTAGTCATCAAAAATCTTAAGTGCATCTCCTCCCAAACAAGCATCTAGGAGCATAACCAGTGCTAAAGTGCAATAAGCTATTTATATATATGTGAGCATATACAGTATATGAACAAATAAACAACTGCTAACAGGAAGAGTCAGGGTTCGCCAATATATCCAGCTGATATTTTCCTTTTAATAGTTTTATTATGGCCGATATGATGGACGTTCCTCCCTGACCACAGCTGAATAAAAGTCTGTAAAACCTGCAATGTTTTTTTTGTTTTCCTTGCACATTTTATGTATTCATTTATTTGTTCAGTAATGTAATATAACAGATTATTGTCACAAATATCATCAGTATCATCAGTATAGGGTGGCTTCTCTTACCACAAGGCAACCTTGCTGCCCTTAGCATTTTCCGTAGAGAAACAGGAACCTCTAAGGCTTTACTAACTTCACCCCTCGTTCTGTGATATCCAGTAGGATAAAAGCTCATTAAACCTCCACCGTCTTCCTCACCGGACAAACTGGACAACTTTATTGTAAACAATGAATAATTAAAATCAAACTTTGCGAGCAAGCATCATCCCATTGTATTGCCAACATGCAGTGGCGTAGCTAATGAGATTGTGGTAATGGGGCGCATTCTCCCATAGGTGCTGTAATAGATGGATCTTTTTTGGTGCAGCCAGGAAATTGCTTTGCCTGGGGCTCTGTACCCTAATGAGCTTTGATTTCCTCCAAGAAAATGCAGCACCTTTATGATCTCTGCACCTCTGAAGATCAACTGAACGGATGTGTTGGTAACAGGTGGCATTTGTCACTTTCATTGTGTGCTATGCAGACGTCACAGAATACTTTTTTTTGTCTTTCAAGCTTTATTTCAGCTTAAAGTGATGTTTTTTATATCCCTGTAAACAAAAGGATGACAGATGTTCTCTCTTACATCCCATTGACACAAACACATAAATATTGTTTATCTGTGTGAATTACTTTTGTCATCATTTATTTCAGTCATCATCAAGATTTGAGACGAGAGAATAATCCCTGCATTTGATAGCGCACGTTCAGTTACTTCCTAGATACCAAGCTGTAATGCTCCTGAAATGTACCATTTTGTCTTTGTCCTTTAATCTTGTTCTGTTTTCACTTCGCTTGATGTGTCATCAGTCACATCATTTTCTAGGTAGACCAATTTGTCATTCAGCTATATAAACAGTGTGACTTTAGATGTATTTATTCTTTAACAATGAATTTCCTATGGTGTTCAGAAGCTTGAAACACACTGGAAACTGACAGGTACGACAATAACGTCACAGAATAATGTCAAATTCTTCAGTTTTATACTTCTTCAGTTCTTTCTTTCTCTTTCTTCTTTCTTTCTTTCTTCCTATAATTAAGTAATTTATCAGCTGGAAACTTGCTCCCACACTACAATATGTAAATCCATATCAATCCATAAAGCAAATCACATAAAATTATAGTCCAAAGACAAAGTAAATCATCTATGAAAATATTTTTTCACAATTTAATTCCCTTGTTTCCTCAACCACCCCCCCCCCATTCTTTGGGGGGTGTGAAATATCTAATTGAACAGTGAAACTCTCCATAGAGCCGTTTTGCAAAGCGAACAAAATTAAAATTCGCCTCACTGAGGACAATAATTATTCACCGAGGGGTTTCCACAGAATGCCAGCCACTGCACAAGCAACTTGAATTCAAGTCAATTCAAACAGTGTCCAACTGAAACCAGCATGCTGCATCTATATCAATGTGCCAAAGAATAGTTGTTAGATGTAAGCAGAGGGACAACTTAAGCTGGCAAACAGGCTCAACACTAAAACTTTGGCTTTGTTACTCTGGTGCATTACAATGATACAATATGTAAACAGCTTCATGAAGTCAATCAAACAAATTCTGCACCGTAATTTGGCATGATATTGAATGAATGCTGTGAACCCAGCAGCAGTTTGACATAGAAACAGGTGGAGATGGTGGAGGTTCGGGGGTTCCCAAGTTTTCTAAAAATTTTCATCTTCGGCAAAAGTTTTTATTTAACCATGACAAAAACACCCTAACCAAGTTGCTTTAGTTGCCTAAACTTTGCAAATTGGCTCATTGGTCAACTTTCCTTTTCCATGTTAGGAGAACCACTGAAATCATCTCTTATATCCCTAGTAGATATTTCTGTCTTGTGCACATGCATGGAAGAAACTGTCCTTCATTAAGTTGATATTGACCTTTATTCAAGTGTCTGCTCGGCTTACATCGGCTCCCAAGTCTGTACAGCACGCTGGTATATTTAGCTTGCTTTCATGGTGACTAACCTGTAAGTACATATGTTATGTAGGTAGCTGTTATATACAGCAGGTTGCTGGTTTGCTGATAGGTATAATTGTGTGATGATTGTTTCTTAACAATCACACACACACACACACACACACACCAAAGGTTCTAAGAAGAAAATAGAAAAATATATTGGCTGGCATATTACATAATGGCGCTTACATTGGAAGGCCTCTGTTGTGTGAATGTGTTGCATTAGATGGAAATAATTCACTCTGCTTTAAGAAAACAGATGTTTTGTAGAAATATAGGTTTGAATAATTGCAATAAAGCTAATGTTGAAGTTTTTCTTCAGCTGTTCTTGTTTTTAGTAGTTTATCAGTTGTTGCTGCTTTTGAAATATTTGTAAATATTTGGGTAATTTTTCATGGGACATGGAACATATATAGGTTCCAATAACCTATACATCTAAGGGTGAAGAAGATGAATCATGTGTTGTGCCAATACTCTGTACCACAGTTATATGGGTCAAGTAGAAGAGTGTGTGGAAGGTGCAATTTCACAAGCCAGACGAAGAGGAAATCTCAGAGGCACTTGTGAAATGTGAGTCGCGTTGCAAGTGACAGGTCCATTCCAGCTCACCCACAGAGAAGCCCGAATCATACAACACTAAGCAGCATAAAGTGTGTGCATCTGCTTGACCAAACATTACACAGAGCGACCTCATCTTCCTAAGCTTCATGCACTACAGCAGAAAAGGCATAATGAACTGAACATGTGGTGTTTCAGAAATATTCATGAGTTGTTGCAATGTCATTCTTCATGCATTTGACTTTAATATTTTAACCACATTTGATTGCACAATG
>CABFOQ010028222.1:0-10675 GCA_900660455.1 Gephyroberyx darwinii | reverse complement strand
AGAGAGAGAGAGAGCCCTCATGTACTTGACGATTTGACAGTGGGACAGCCCTAAACCCTCGCGCACTTAGCGGGAATGCGCCTCAAAGTCCGTGAGTCCGAGAGTGTGGACATTGGGATTGGGCCTTTCTTTTGTTAACACAACACAAAATGCGCTCCCTGTTTTTCCACAGGGTGACCTCTGACCCCAACTTGGTTTCTGGGATGTCGAAGTGATTCTTACCTCATCAGGTTTTCTACAGACTGCTCTTTAACCTTGATATCTAGGAGAGGAGAAACAAAAGAAACTTGGGTTAATGGATGATTTATAGTAGTAATGTTATTCTGTACTGTAATACCACTGTACTGTAATACTACTAATAATAATGGAGGTCTGGAGGGATTCAGTATGTAGCTCAAGGACACTTCAGCAGGACACCACAACCCTTTAAGACACCTGATGTCTTCATGACCACTAGAGGAGCTGCTGTTCTGATCATGGAGGTGATGATGAGCCAGTCTGTCTGTTGGGGGGGGGGGCGGTTACAGCTGATTACAGACACCTACCAGGGAGCTGTTTGATTTGCTCCCCTCGTTTGATTGATGCCCGCCCTGTCTGTGTGTGTGTCTGTGTGTGTGTGTGTGTGTGTGTCGGACTCACCCAGTAGACAGAGTGTGTGCATCCCGGCGGCTCGGTTCTTCGTGATCTTGTCGTAGAAGCTCTCAGGTCTCCAGGTATCGGTCCAGAAGACGACGGACACCGTCTCTCCAAAGTTGTACAGCTGAACGACACAAGATAAAAGCCACATCAGCCTCAGACCCTAAAGGTCAGAGGTCAACTCCTTGACCCTCGTGGGGTTTCCCATGTGCTCAAGCATTCTACTCAATATTGACCTTGTGTGTGTGTAAAGAGGAAATTGTGCCTTGTGAGCAGTGCCTGGATGCCAAGCTGCTTCCTGTTATTGGCCGACTGTGATGTCACATGGCGCTAACCCTCAAGCAACAACAGGCCTGATGGGAGTTCTACAGAAACAGAACTAGTATGTGGTTTCAATGACCAGCAGAAGCCTGACATGAGAAACTGGAGGGCCTGGAGGGCCAACCATCAGTATATTAACAACCACCCACTGAGAAGGCAGCACCACTACCGTTAGCTAGTCTCTGCGGTACACTATGGGGGGGTGGGGTCTACATCAGAGGCTGAGCCGGCAGCTGGGGCCCCTCCACTTACAATAGGCCGACTGACAGGTCAATGCAGCCATTATGGATGGGCTGGGCCAGGCGAGCTATTAAGACTGATTGCGAGGGCATTCACTCCCATCACAATAATGGTTTTAATGACTCGAGCTGATGGAGCAGATGTGACAAGATGAAACCAACAACAGGAAAATACCATTCTGTTTATTTGCTGGATTGAAGGCAGCTGTCATACCTGCAGTCCACAGCAGCCTACTGCATTCATAATGGAGGCATTGTGGATGACCCGGTATGGTATCCCAGCATTCACTGCTCTCAGGACTAAGTCACTGTGGGTGGTGGCACTACAGGAAAACATACATGTTCAAATACACATGATCAGTGAAAAGAAATCATGGCAATAAGCATTATATAACATTACATCATTTAGCTGTCACTTTTATCCAAAGAGACTTACAATAAGTACATTCAACGTAGGGAGGACTACCAGGGTACCAGGACTACCAGGACTATCAGGACTACCAGGGTACCAGGACTACCAGGACTACTAGGGTACCAGGACTACTAGGGTACCAGGACTACCAGGACTACTAGGGTACCAGGACTACCAGCGTACCAGGACTACCAGGACTACTAGGGTACCAGGACTACCAGGGTACCAGGACTACCAGGACTACTAGGGTACCAGGACTACCAGGGTACCAGGACTACCAGGGTAACAGGACTACCAGGACTACTAGGGTAACAGGACTACCAGGGTAACAGAACTACCAGGACTACCGGGGTAACAGGACTACCAGGGTAACAGGACTACCAGGACTACTAGGGTACCAGGACTACCAGGGTAACAGGACTACCAGGGTAACAGGACTACCAGGACTACTAGGGTACCAGGACTACTAGGGTACCAGGACTACCAGCGTACCAGGACTACCAGGGTACCAGGACTACCAGGGTAACAGGACTACCAGGACTACTAGGGTAACAGGACTACCAGGGTAACAGAACTACCAGGACTACCAGGGTAACAGGACTACCAGGGTAACAGGACTACCAGGACTACAACAGGAATCAGAAGTGAAACTCCTCAACAAGCATCTAAGCACAACAAGTGCTAAAGTAAAAGAGCAATATGCGACAGACAGACAGACCAACAGACTTACAGACCGACCGACCGAACGACTGACAGACCGACCGACCGACCGACAGACAGACCGGCAGACAGACAGACTGACCGACCGACCGACAGACAGACCGGCAGACAGACCGACAGACAGACCAACAATGCTTTTCAATCGTAGCCCTGAAGTGAAATGCTGGCTCTGGCTCCAGCAGCTCTGCAGCCTGTTATTATCTCATGAAAGCAGCGAACTGTGACCAGCATGGAAAGTCGAGGAAGGTCGATCCTCTTGGTGGTTAGGGGAGAGAAAACTGCTGAGCTGATGGTAGGGCTGCAGCAAAGGCCTTTCCAATACCTCTGACAGAAACAATGTGGTGAAATAAAGCAGTGGTTCTTTCCAGAACATTCAATCTGCTTATACAGCACTAAGATCTGTGATGGATAAATATGACTATCTAGAGTTAGCACACCACCGTACAGTTTGTTGTTAACATGGGGGACGGACCTAAAACAGCCCTGATTAGAAACGAGTGGAAAGATTGTTTTTAAAGATGAACTACAGTGAACCTTTCCTCAAACATCCAAACCAGGTTTCCATCCAACAGCTTATTCTACATTCTACCATCATATCATCAGTACCATCACACCAAATGTGGACAACAGTAACTCACCCAAACGGGTCGCCCACCACCAGGAAGGCCACATCGGTGACATCAGCATCTTTCAGGATCTCATCAGCTTCCTGTTCCACCAGATCTCTGTCAGCCAGAACCAGCTCCCGACCGTAGTACTCCTCCTGGGGATAGAAGCTAGTTAACACACAATATGAACAAGACATGTCAACTACTATTACAAACAACAGCTCATCTGACTGATCAATACTGAGGATCCTCACAATACACACCACTAGCTATGCTAGCAATGCTGCTCAATGAGGATGGTGCTACGACACATTCTGTTCTCAAGCCCAACATGGTTCCCTTTCTGTTGCCGATAGAGGCCTATCAAAGTCATAGATTACTTAATGCCGCTTTAATAAATAGGTGTTTGTTATTATTGGTAGGACATTGCTGATTGCTGATATCTCGGTGTGCCAGGAGATTGAATGCAATTTAATTTAGACTTTTTAGATGTTTTTATACATAAGGCCACAAATTTACAAGGCAGTCACAGTATCACCTTTCCATGGTTTAACATACTACTGAGGTAACTAGCACTAACTAATAGTGACTAACTAGCTCCACATGTTAACTCACTGTTTTCACAACAATAATGGAAACAGACAACAGTATTTTTGGTTACGGTACTATTTTTCCTTTTGGTTTCTTTGGGTTTCTGTAAAAAAGTATAATGCATTGAGTTTCTCTTTTTCTTCTGCTATAGAAACGGTCTTCTGCAGGGATTACAGTACATTTCAGTATAATAACCCAAATATCTAATGGAGACTTCAAAGTTGGGTCAATGCAGAACAGAGAATGTACAGTAAATTGATGCCATCCCTTAATGTGTTGCATCTTAAGTTGTGTGTCTTGTTTGTCTTTGTTGATGATCATGGATGTACAATGTTATGGATGTATGGCATTCACTTTGCCAATATGTCAATATGATACTATCCATCTCTACATAAACTAAACCCTAACCCACTGTGCATAACTTCTTAACCTCTTGCTCATTGCTATTGGACATATTGAGGCATGACCGTAGCAGATTCTGCTTTGATGACTTATTTTCAGTTTGACAGCATGAGCTGATAATGACCATTGCTGCTGCTGAGGTAGCTAGCTCCACACGATAACATGCTACTGAGGTAGCTAGCTCCACACGTTAACATGCTGCTGAGGTAGCTAGCTCCACACGATAACATGCTGCTGAGGTAGCTAGCTCCACACGATAACATGCTGCTGAGGTAGCTAGCTCCACACGTTAACATGCTGCTGAGGTAGCTAGCTCCACACGTTAACATGCTGCTGAGGTAGCTAGCTCCACATGTTAACATGCTGCTGAGGTTGTTTCACACATCTTGCAATGCACTTGGACACATCACGAGTGATGTAACCTGAGGTGATTGGGTATTTCAACAATCACCCTCACCCAGGCGACCCAGCCGGGGTTGATCAGGCCCCAGCTTGTGTCCAAGTGGCTTGTGTGGTCCACGGATCCCCCCTCTTGATTCACAGCCATCTTGATATCCTCTCTACGGCCTCAGTGGTGTTCTTGATGGCTTTCTTGCTGTGCATTCCTGTGGTGCCAAGGAGCTTAAGGGACCCTATAGAGAGACTGACCTGAGAAGCCACTGCAGCCCACCTTGATGGGCACACATTGTGCCGCCTCCTGCACTCACCAACCAGGTCCTCATACTCGGCCCTCTTCCTCTTGTAGGCCTCCTCCATCCCCTCTTTTCCAGGACCACATGCCTTGATGTTTCAGACATTAGGACCATGTCTGACTTGAGTGTGGTCACTGCGATGGTGTCTGGGGACTTGAGCTGCTTCCCCAGGTCGACCTTCAGCTGCCAGTCCCGTGATGAGGAGCCCACCAGGTATCTCTGGCTGCGCCTGCGGCTTCTCCCCTTCCTTAACAAACACAATGGCCTGTTTTGCTGGGCGGTGCTGCTTGGTCTGGCTGATCCCAGTGCAGATGGCATCTGCTATCACCTTCAGGACCTGCTCGTGACGCCAGCGATAGCGCCCCTCTCCCAGGGCCTTCGGGCAACAGCTGAGGATGTGTTCAAGTGATCCTCATCTCTGGCACAGTGGGCGGTGTCTCTAAACCCACGCGGTCCATAATGTTCAAGTTCAAGTCATTTATTGTCAAATGTACAGCATCACTTACAGTCGTACTGGACAATGAAATGTTTTGGACGAAGCACGTTCCAACAGGGTAGGTACACATGAAATCACACATCTATATATAAAAAAACACAAACAAATAACAAGACAATAAAGGCGTATCAACTAGAATAGAAATAGGAATAGAAATGTATGAATATGAAAAAGCAGCAGGGTTAACAACAGTAGTGAATGATCTTAGAGATATATATAAATATAGATGTGCAGGTATAAAGTGCATGTGCATTGTACATAAAGTGACGTGGGTATGAGGTAGTGGGTCAACAGTTCAGTAGCCTGATGGCCTGTAAGTAGAAAATGTCCTTCAGTCTGGAGTGACTGACCGCTCCTGTACCGTCTACCAGACGGTAGCAGGGTGAACAGTGAGTGTGCAGGGTGACTGGGGACCTTGATGATTTTGTTGGCCTTCCTCAGGCATCGGGTGAGGTAGATATTGTCCAGGGTGGGCAGCACCCTGGACAATAAAGTGGTATTGTGTAACCTGTACCATGTCTAGCTTGCAAGTCTAAATTATTGTCACCACTTCAGGGACACAGCCAGTGTCCTGTTAGATAGAGTCATAGCAGTAAAGTGTTTCTATCTTCTCAAGGGTTTACTACTAATATTAATATAATACTTTATTCATGCTCTAGGCTTTTTAGTCGTGATTCAGGTAGTTGAAAAACACCAATACTGACTGGTTCCCTACATTTAAAAAATGTGAATGTGGTGCTGGCCGTGCATTCAGAGGAAGATAGAAGAGTTTTACAAGTGCTTTGTCCATTGGAGGTCTAGTCAGACACTAGGACACTAGGAACTCAGATGAAGTCACGGTTCCGAAAGTATTTCCTCAATGCTCATAGTCTTAGTATAAGTATATAGTATAAATTATTAGCCACAATAGTTTTAGCAGACAACATAGGATCCCCCAGGCAGATTGTGAACGTGAATGCACTGACCATTAGTTTATTAGGGTTTTGTTTTCAAACTTTTTTTTTTTAAATTTGTTTAACTGATTATAAAAATACAAATTCCCAAGGTTCCTGCCAACTCGCTACCCTGAAGAGGGGTAAGTGAAAGGCTAGGCGAAGTCAACAGGAAGATAATTGGGAGAATAAAAACTAGTGTTAGAGCAAAGAGATCCTCATTTTGTATGGAAACAACAGACTGTAAAAAATCTCTAAATCAAATCACTCTGCCAATTAGCAGTGTTTATTGCAGTTGTTCTCAAAGTGATCAAAACCTGACACTCAAGTACCAATCTCTTAAACCTGCAAAAATACAATTTGTGCTTTTCACACATCACACATTTCACACACAATCACACATTTTGCAAAATATTACACACAATTCTGTACATTTGGCACAGTCTTCAAAACTAGAATCTCTTGTCCACATGGACAAGCACTGCTGTTCAAACTGCTCAAATGAAATTACATCTACAATCACTCGTTGCTAAATTGTTCACTTACAAATCAGAGCAGATGGCCAAAGGTGAGCTTTCCCTTTTTAGAGATGAATCAATGGCAACATTGCAGAGAGAGGCAGAGGGAAAGCAAGGCGAGGGTAAGAAGAGGAGGAGGAAGACCACCCAGGGATCCATACAGGTCTAGATCTATCATGCCAGGCGATACTTCCCCTGCTGCTTAGCCAGGGAGAACCCCGCCTGCCACGTGGACGAGATCCTGTGGCCAGACAGGCTGCAGCCTAATGTTTTTACCGTCGTCCTATTTTCTATATTTTCTTCCATTGTGTGTTCTGTATGTAGAGCACTTTATATGCCCAACAGTGTTTTCTTATTGTATTTGTGTGTTTGGCTAATAACAGGCTACTGTACCCAAAGAAAACAAAGCAAAGCAGTAAATGTTTTCATAGTGTTTTTCATTGAGCACATCAGTGTGAAACGTTGCGTTTTTGCAACATCATGAGGCAAAATGATGAATACAGACTTCATACAGGTATACATGATACACCCCCCATGGTGTTGGGCAGTAACTGTTACTATAATTCTTGCATTTTCATACATTTAGAAAGTAAAGGAGTAGCTATAATAACCCATGGATCCTTTTTGTTTGTTAGCACATTTTAAGTTACATGATACATCGTTATAAAAGTGCTGTATCGCAATATTCACCCTAATCAACCTTTTCTTCTTGAAAGAGCAAAACAACAGAAAATACAACAAACCACGGGCAAATAACTGCCCACTCCGATCCCTTTTCTCCAGAACAAACAGGCCTATTAGGTACCTTTTGGGAGTTTGAGTAGGTGTTAAACACCTAGTTTAAAGTGGCCAATTGACTTCTTTTAGCTCCTCTGACCTTATTACCATTTCTTAGAGAGCCATACTTTCCCCTTCAACAAAAGACCGTGCGGCTTATGCTTTTTCATTTGTCTATGTAGACGATTACTCTCAGGGGCACCGCCATTGTTACTGACACCACAGTATCGAAGATATATATATATATATAAGAATTAAATAATTAAATAAAAACATTACCCTATCATTACCTGAATACTTTTGGCTTTTTTTTTCTTTAGCAACTTTTACAATAAAACAAATATCCCTTTAAAATCCAATATTACAAGTGGCTGGCACATACACAGTGTGCTAATTGGTTTTGGGTTCATAAAAAGACAAATCATTGCCTCAGCTTGTTCTGCTGATCTGTGTTCAACCACTATCAACAGCACTGGAATTGCATCGTGTTTAACATGTGAATACACGCGTGCAGTAGCAATGTAAGGGAGGTTTTTTGTAAGAGCTTCCATTTTGTTATATAAATACAAGCGTTCATTTAAAGATGACTGTAAATAAATGCAACTGGAGTACAGCGAATAAGCTCTTTATGTTGAGATTGTAAATTGTACACCTTACAGCAACGTTGGCGTCAGGGGTTGGTGTGAATGGGTCAACGCGGGTTACGCAATGGACGGGAAACTTTATTGGTTACGATCAGAGGCCAGTTCACAACAAGGGACGTTTCAGTGACGAACGACTAACAACGCAGAATAGGAAAGATTCAGAAATCAGAGAACTTAGAAATAAAGCGACAAATGACTGGGACTGTAAAAGATTAAATTCTCTACAGCGATATTTGAAAGGTGTGAAAGACTGCTTGTGCCCACACGGTTCCCTCTGGCTATCACGGTAAACAGTTGTGCTAATCCTTTGAGTTTGCAACTAAACAATGAATTATGTCACAGTTTGTAATCCGGGGAGTGACCTTTGACCTCTGGCATGCTTACGTTACCTGTAAACCAATTAGCTAGTGTTGAAGTTACTGCAGAGTTTGCAATGTCACCCTCAGTGAACTCCACCTACGCAGTCACACAGCAGTCCAGGGGGAGAAGGGCTTAATTGCTCACTTTCTCCAGTTCCCTCTCTCGACTGGATCTCAGCGGACTGAGGAATAAATATGCTCATCTTTTTTTTTTCCCTCTGTAGCCCTAGTGAGTACCAGCTGGTTGATTGTGTCACATCTGTAATTAACAAGCGATAGTTAATATGGTTTTCCTCGCACTTTCTGGCATTGGCTTTTTTTTTTAAATTTTATTTTATTTTTGTGGTTTATAGTCAGTTTCTCTAACAAACAGGGAGATGGGAGTTCATACTCGCATATTATAGCTTTTATAATTTCGAGAGCTTAATGCATTTAATATGTAGAAATCGTTCCAGAAATCGGCAAATTTGTGAGGGAATTGAGCCCGCGGTCCAATCCAGTGAAGAGTGAAATACTGCCTGAGGGGCTAAGTGGTTGCATCTAAGATATTTATTCCCTGGCTGTGTACCTTCAGGCCCCAGAACACCTGCCAAAGATTGACACAGTGGTACCAACTTATTATGGCTAGTGTCAGAGCTGCATTGTCATTCGGTGACAGATGGAACAGAGGGGACAGAGAGGGGCCCCGCACGGTGTTCAGGACCCCACTAGAAAGATCACCGTTGTCATCTTCGATCTCTGCTGCTCGCTCATACCCTTCTAATTGTTGTCAGAGGTTTAATCAGCGCGCCTGCCCCATCCGGTATTATCCTGGAGCCTCGTCTCTTTTCCCTCCTGCACCTTGTGTCCTCGCCGCCACACGTCATCATCAGTCATGTTTGCGGCCTGTACAGTTGGTGATTCACATGCA
Organism: Gephyroberyx darwinii; assembly: GCA_900660455.1. NCBI lineage: Eukaryota > Metazoa > Chordata > Actinopteri > Trachichthyiformes > Trachichthyidae > Gephyroberyx > Gephyroberyx darwinii. The sequence goes on along the minus strand of CABFOQ010028222.1, from coordinate 1,418 downwards.
CGGCATCACCAACCAGCCGATTCTGCCTGATTTCCCTCCCACTCTCTTGTGCTTTATTTCTTTTTTATCCCTCTGTCTCTGTCTGTGTACTCCCAGATATCCGCTGCACTCTGTCCATCTCGCTCACCCTCTCGACTGCCGCCGCACCATTCTATCTCTATCGCTCTGTTCTGTTCGTACCCTTTGTCACCGCCTGTCCATCTCGGCGGATATTTTCTCCTTGTGTCACACTGTGTTCATTTGCTTAGGGTAGCAGGGGAGGGTGTGTGTGTGTGTGTGTGTGTGTGTGTTTGACCTTCCTGCTGCGTTTCATTTATGTAAAGCAGAGGGCAGAATGTGAAGTGTCTGTCTCAAAGACAGACAGCTAACTGACTCACACCTCCATCCACATTCGGGCCTTGGCATTTCTAATCTCTCCTAACTTTTTACCCGGAGACACGTCTCTTTGTTGCGTTGCGACTCCCTTGCCCTTGTTTTCCCAGAAGCTGCCACATGGAGGTGAGCGCCCAAGGTCAGATCGCAGTGCCCCCACACACAAATAGCCTAGCCTTTTTTTTTTTTTGTGCAGTGCTGGCGTGTCAGCAAAAGTGGGCAGGGATGGATGGCTTTGCCTTGAGGGTAAGAGATAGAGGGAGGAGAGAAGTACAGACGTACAGGGGTACTCCCCTATGGGACTCATTTGATTGCTCTTTCACTGTGTTACCCCCTTCCCTTCCCCCCACCTCTGCTGACTACACCTCTGTCTATCAGGTGCCATCTGTGTTTGTGCTCAAATGAGGATGTTTGTTGTTGCTCAAACACCTCCTTTACACACTTAATGAATCCAGTGGCTTGTATAAAGAACAATAAAGGCAGCGTCGAGAGGGAATTCTATTTTTTTTTAATGGCAGGCTTTTGTCGTACACTACAGTTTTATTTTGGCTTAGATTGTGCTGAGCGCTTCGACGGATTCTGGTTGACTATGGGTAAAGTGCCTTCTTAAAAAAAAACATCCTTACAAAAGGTGTTCAATATACTGATTTTTCGAGGAGCAGATGCTCACTAATGCGTTTGAAGGCATGTATTTCAAGTGTCAATGGTTATGTAAGGTCTGTATTTGTCCTTCAGCGTGGGTGCCCCGCTAAACTGTCAGATGATTTTGGAGCTAACTGTGGGTGTTGAGTGTCCTTGATGAGGTCAGGGCCAGCTGTGAAGGAACCTTTAACCACTACATGCTTCTTCTTGTATCCTGGAGAAAGGAGAAAATGTGACCAAAAGAGGAGAGTAATAAGATCGGTTCTATTTCTTTAAAGAAAATAAAGGGGAAACATTTTGATGAGGAAGTATTGGGGGGGGTGGGGACAGTGCTCCGTGGAAGCCTTCCTTAAGATTGGTTTGGAGAGTAAAATAAATAAAAAAATAAATAAAACAAAAATATC
>CABFOQ010028218.1:0-28370 GCA_900660455.1 Gephyroberyx darwinii | reverse complement strand
TTAAGTGTGAGCCAATGCAGTAAAGGTTAGTGCTTGGTGTCTCGCTGCGGCCTCTATCACACACACACATCTCTGAAAAGAGAGAGAGAGAGAAAGAGAGAGAGAGAGAGAGAGAGAGAGAGAGAGAGAGACATGCCAATATTATGGACTCATTTTCCCTCACTACCCGGGGGATGGGTTTCCAAAAAGCTCACCAAGTCACCAAGGAAAACAGATAAAACACCAAACAAATTCACGAGATAGAGAAAGTAATTGGGCAAAACCAAAATACTGTGGAGCTTCCTTAAATCTGAATCGGGCATTGGATTTTTTTTTTTGTTTGTTTTTCAAACTTTTTTTTTGCATTCAATGGGAGAGTTTGTTTTTGCATTTTGGGTTGCCGAGCTGAGTTCAATACTTTTGCATGTCGGACATTTTAGGATATTCTTTCTGTTTCGTGATCCCACAAAATGGCGGATTGGAGGATGGAGGATTGCAACAACATGAACCAAGGAGGTACGAGTGTGTTAAGTATGTGTGTGTGTGTGCGTGAAAGGGTGTGAGATGGTGTGTGTGTATTATATAATGTAGACCAGTGGTTTAAAATTGGTGTGCTGTAGCAGGTTGCTGCACCTTGAGGTCTTCAGGTCCAGAATTGGTCAAACAAAATAATTTTGATCAAAATAATGATTAAAAACTCATATAACTATTTTCTCTGGGCTAAGGCCTTGTCCATCTGCACTTTGTATTTTGTTGTATTGTATATAAAAAAAGTTACATTATATAAAATATATACTATATAATATAATAAGGCTATATAATATATACTAATACTATCATAAATGTTGACATGATCTGATTTTTTTATTTATTATTATTATACAATATATAATTTATTAATATAAATGATTATTTATGTGATTTTTAGTTATTTTGGTGTGCTCTAAATTTTTGTGCTTTGCCAAAGTTGCTGTGGTACTGAAAATACATTTCAAATACTGCTGCTAGACTGTAGTAGTGCACATTTCACCGCTATCCGCTTTTCTAGATATTTGTTGTTTGGAAAATGTTGGTGTGTCAGAAAAAAAAAGACTGCCACCCTTTTCTGATTTTACTAGCATCTTGTTTACCATTTAAATCATGATCACATGTCAAACAACATATTCATTGCTATTAAATAGGCATTAAATACCTATAGCTAAATTTACAGACACACCAAAAAATGATTATTACTATTATTATTATTAGTATTGCTTTTCAGCATGTGTTGTCAATAGACAATAAGCCAGATTAATTGATAAATCAACCATCTGAATGGCTCAGTTTAAGCCATTTTCCCAGGCCTGTAATGAGTCAATCCAAGTTACTATTACTACTGCTATTGCTACTACTACTACTAGTACTACTCCTGCCACCACTGCTACAACTACTCCTACAACTACTACTGCTACAACAACTATGACAACTAAATCTTCACTCAGTTCATTTTTATTTTATTTATATGTATGATTTATACATGTATGATATGATATACATGTATGACTGAAAATAATGTTAAAATGAATTACATTATGACACCCGCTACCCCGCTTGTGCTACTTTCATTCCAAACGTGAGGGGCAAAAGTAGCTTTATGCAGGCCCGTTTTTGGTCTGATAACGTTTGATTTATTTATCCATGAGACAAAGTATTTTTGCCACTGGTAGAAGACGTGGAGGTTGATCACAATAACGTATGGCAACTAGCTAAATTGTAATACGGCAAAAACAAAAAAGTGCTGCTACTACTAGTACTACTACTATTACTACTTCTACTATTACTACTACTACTACTGCTACTACTACTACTGCTACTACTACTGCCGCTACTACTACTACTGCTATTACTGCTGCTACTACTACTACTGCTGCTACCTCTACTACTATTACTACTGCTACTTCTACCAAGGGCGGACATAGTGATTTTGGGGCCAAAGGCCATGTGTATCCCCATGCTCCCAGTTTTGGGAGGGGTGTCTATGACTCAAGATTGAAATTATTTTTATTGTAACAAGAGGAGGGGTGTTTTTCAATAAGTACATTTATTTTAGATTGATGAACATTATGCTTATTACATAATAATCTTGTCTTTTGTGGGGCACTCTGGCTGCCGGAGCCAAAAGCAGCCGCCTACCTTTGCCAAATGGCAAGACCGCCCCTGACTGCTACTGCTATTACTCCTAAAATAATCCTAATAAAAACATCATGGCAGCAAGAGTCACATAGGGTTTGTGTTTGCCACTCCAGGGACTCAAACTGTCGACCTTTCAGTTTCTCCAACATTTAGGCTAATGTTTTTCACAAATATAAATGGGCATTACTCTGTATACTTTATTCTGTATGTAGACCAGTGGTTTAAAATTGGTGTGCTGTAGCAGGTTGCTGCACCTTGAGGTCTTCAGGTCCAGAATTGGTCAAACGGTAGGTAGTACTGTGAATAGAGCTTTTTGGGAACTCAAATTAAACAACAGAATACAAGCCCTCATTGAATGTCTTGAAGATAAAGCCAAATTTTGTATTGACCTAAATAAAGTTGTATTGTATTCTGGGAAAAATCGGCTCCATATATACGTCTAACATTAGTTTTGACATCATGAATGTTTTCGCATCAGAGCAAAAACAAATGATGTCCAACTTCAATACTAACTCTTAAAAAATCTTACTTTAGCCACATGTAAAGACCTGTTTGTAAAGCTTCATTAAATAAATAAATCATTTTTGATCTAAAGGTCAGACGGACCATATAATTAGTTTGCGAATCGATCAAACAATAAGAAAAATCCAGCATCCAGAATATAATGGATAATTCCATTCTCTAGCCAGTTTGGTTCAGAAAAAATGCATAGATGAATGTCTTTCCCTGGGAACAGTGAGCATGACCTTAAAACTTAAAACTTCAACCAGGTGTGTTGCTACATCCAGGGCTCAGCCCAGAGGCAATTAAAAAACCATAGTAGGGGGTCTGGGGCAAAATTTGCAATGATTTCAACAGCAAAATTCATCAGTCTGGGGCACTTTGACATGAACATACATAGGTCTGAATGAAGCAGCATAGTAAACCCCTAAATCCCTGTATCCCCATGAAGTCTTCTCTCGCCTCCTCATATTTCTCTAGTCCCTTCATCTCTTTGTCTCTGTCCTCTTCTCCTCTGTTGTTCAGCCCTGGTTGTACAAAGGGTAATTTTAAATGTGATCAAACAGACACACATCCAGAAATAATCTTTGACCCTGACCTAGGATCGGTTCTGCCAGAGCTGTCCCTACGTCTTATTGCTTTCAACTTTCCAGCTATCTCAATAAAAAGACGAACTTAGTAAAATATGAAGAGATAGATTTTCTGAAATTTAAGGGAAGCAAAGTCTCAAATTTAAAATGATATAGACATTTCATGTGGAGGGACAGTTTTTTTAAGTGTTAAAAGTTCAGCAGCCCAAACAAACAGTCATGTCCAGTCTTTTCATGTTCCTCTTCCCATTCAGCTCTAATTAAGTAACTAACTAACTAAGTTATTAAATTTCTAAATTTCATGTTTGGAAAATGAAGAGTTTAGCTGTAGCTTGTAGGTAGCTAACATGAAGCTAACAACCAAGTCAAGTGTCAGTAAGCTAATGTTAGCACTCCAGTGTCCATCTGGCTCCTAGGGGTCGTTAGCGCACCAGCACACTTGTTGAACAAAACCTAGCATATTACCCTACCGTTCTTCTTTTGAAAATAAAAAAATCCCTAAATGTTGTTCTCTCTTTGCTGCCATTGTTTTTTCAGACTACCATGTGTCAGGACTGACCAATTAAAAAAAATAATGTTTAGTTCTTCTCAAATTACATGATAGTGATTGGCAGAGCTCCCCACAAAAATACACACAGACATACCAAGCGTAGACAGACGAGCTTGATTTGTGTCCTGGTATGTAACGTTACCTTGCGTCCAAAACTGCATTATAAAGCTGGGTCAGGCAGATATTTTAAACTATGGTCAACTTGACTTGCGTGTATTTCCCTGATCCAAAACTATTCAGGGCTAATTTAAAACACTGAACAGTGAAAGAAAGCCCACTGACTTCAACCATTGTTTCTGACTCCACACAGGAGTCATGCCAAGTGAATTAATTTAATATGGTCTCAGCGTTAAATTAAATGTCTAAGTGAATGCTTTGGCTGGAGAAGAGCTGGTTCAGCTGACCGAGGCCAAGGTTTCTTGTCTGATTTAGCGAGCAGAGAGGATTTACTGCCTTGGTAATTATTTACGTTCACTCACGGACTGCCTGTATGAACCTATTGACACCAAATACACACAGACGGTGTCCATGTGTGGGAGGCAAAACTTGGGGTGATGTTTCTGTGAAGCTATTGGCCCTCAAATATAGCTTACAGGTGCTTTATATATGTGTGTGTGTGTGTCCACCTGCTTACATATCCTTGACCAGTGTGTAAGCGAGCCAACAGGGGAGCATCTAAAAGCCAAAAGGCCACTTGACTCGACGCATTCAATTCCCTGTTCATTAGCGGCCGCATTACTTTAGATTAGCAGAAAGTGGACGTTTACAGGCAGCGCTGACGCCTGTAATTAAAATTAATTTAAAAAGAAAGACACAAAGAGAAGTAATTACTCAAAGTGTTAAAGGTTTTCTCCCCGGCAACTTCTCTTATCGTTTTATTGCTCCGTTCTTTACCGAAGGAAATAAAAATGCAAAAGAGAGTGGACTTAGTGGGGAGAGAAATTAAGCGTTAGCGGTCGCTCATTAATGACTTCACCTGATTATTGGGAACGGGAAGTCGCCTGTAAAGGTTGAGCAGTTTACAATGAATTTTTTTAATTAGAGTGGATTTGCTCTGATTGAATGAAATATAAATGGCTTGTTAAATGGCTTATCGCAACCCCAGTGAGTCGCCCAAGCTTCCCCGGCCAGCTGAAAACCTTTTCTCCTCGAGACAAGTCCGGTCGCTTTCAGTGGCCATTCTTGAAATAGTATTTTACAAGATTTGCTATTGTCAGAAATTGTCTATTCTTCAAAACAGCTTTATGGGTTAAAGGTCTATGTAAATATAAATATGATGCTCCTTGCTCCCTTTAAAGAAGCTCTCTTTTCTTTTACAGCTTCTTCTTTGTGGAGCGTTATAGTCTTGGATAGGGGCTTGAATCTTGTATTTACCCAGGGACTGTGTGACTGACTGACTGCTCCAGTTGACTTTCAATTCACCTAGAGCAGTTTGGAGCTTTTGTTACCTTGCTTAAGAGACAGGTGTTTTTTTTTTGCAGGTGTTTGTCCAGTCAGGTAACTCAATTGTACTTCGGCTAGCACAATTGTTTAGAGCAGTGTCTTTTGTGCTGGTTGAACTGACCCTGCTGTTGATTTTACGTAAAAAAAAAAACACAATTATATCAACATTAAAAAGACATCCATAACTGTAGTTAATTAGTATTAAGCAGACCTGTTGAACCTGTTTCTGTTTAAGGCTACAGTCACACTGCAGCTAAAAGTGACTCAATTATATTTTTTTCCCTCAAAAGTGACACAAATCGGATTGTTTCAAATCATTATTTTTGATTTGTTCAGGAAGGCCAGGTTAACCAGTCAGGTTTACCTCATAAACTTGAGACAGTAGAACTTTACACAGGATAGACACGATTGTTCCAATTATTTTTGCCTGTATCATCTGATGTTGAAGTCATCGTCATCCAAATCCAATAAATAAAGTTCTTAAACAAACATAAACATCTTAAAGCGCCTTCCATGTTAGCTAGCTGAACCAAAGTAGTGCGGGGCACAATGATGGATGTGTGCGGATGTCTTAAGACTTTGCAATGAAATCAGATATAGCCTAAGGGTGCACTCACACTAGGCCTGGTTGGCTTGAACCGTGCCGGAGCACGATTGTCCCCCCTCCCCACTCCCCCGCTGGCCTGCGCTCACACTGCGCTTAAACGTTCTGGGCCCGGGCACGCTTACGTCATCACGATGCAAATTCTTGTGTTGAAGGAAAGCGCTTTTGCACAGCACAGTGGAGTTCATAATCTTACTTTGTGGCTTATTTGGAGTGCGGTGCGGTGACACACGGCCCTCTCACATGCCGTATAGATTTATCGATTATGCAACGCAGCGATTTTCAGTTAAATGTGCTGCACGTATCAGAAGATTTTTACAGAGGCAGCTGACGTTGAGGGAGGAATTTGCGGCTTTACTCCCGACTACAATTCACGTTCATCAGTAGCTTAAAGAGCGACATCAAATCTTAATATCACGTTAATCATTAATCAATACACACTGGATTATCATCGATTTTATGGCACAGTTGCATCATTGACATGTTCGGGATCCGTGCTCCGGCACGATTAGCGATCACACTGTGCCGACTCCAAGTGAACCATGCCGGAGCACACCTCTTCAAGCGGGCCCGGGCACGGTTAAGTGAACCGTGCCCGGGCGCGGTATGGAGCGATCACACTAGTCAAACGAACCGGGCTTTGGGCGTCAACCGTGCCCAGGCACGGTACAGATGGTCTAGTGTGAGTGTGCCCTTAATGTCATGTAGGACTACCCTCGTTGGACCTGATTTAGATTGAACTATAATTTGTGTTGAGTCAGAAAATTGAGTCAGATGGTTTGTCTGTGTTTGGTAAAGGAACATTTATTATAGACCCTGTTATATCTTTTAGACCATTAGGCTCAGCGTTGGAGCAATCAGGGCTAAAGCACGTTAACTGTTTTATTTCTCTGCTGTCTTTTGCTTTCTGGTGTGATGCTGGGAGAAACAGCAGGACTTCTGCAGTGTTCCAGCTTATTGCTTTTAGAGATTAAGAAGGAACTAAAAGCAAATGTTCTGCATACTACAAAATCTGCATGAAAGATGTGGTTCAGTCCAGTCCACTTTAGACATGAAAGAAGTTATTGCAGGCTGGCACAATTTATAGCCAAACTGTTTTTGGTTTGTATTCAAAATGCACAATGCTTGTTATTCGATGTTCTCGTAACAGCCTGTTCCTAACGCTACTCTCTCCTTGCATGTTGCAGTACTATGCGCTACAGATTCTGGAAACGGTTATCAAAACAAGATGGAAGATTCTTCCTAGGAATCAGTGTGAAGGTAAGTTTTTTTCCTTTGTGTCATATGTATACTTGATACTCATCACAAGATGCTTGAATTGTGGCATTGGTGCGCTCTCCTTATTACTGTTGTGACGTGCGGTTGCCAAGTTGAGCAGTATTCCCCCACTAAGCATGCTGTGTTGTTTTCTGCTCGGCTGGCTCTCACTGGCCGCTGCAGAATGGTTCGATTCTGCACCGTAGCAGTTTTCTAAGAGAGGAAACAACCAAAACACGCCAACAATGATTCCAAAGCTTTGTGAACAGCATCTTTGGAGAAGTAGAGGAACACTGATTTGTGTTGTCTCTCTGCTTGTTTACCTTGCCTTATAAAGTCAAATTGTTGATTATCATGAAGTGTGCAAAGTTGCTTAAAAAGTAAATAAAACTTCTGAAAGATAATAAAATAATGTGAGTAGTGGTAGACAAAAGTTGTTCACTGCATACAATGTACCCCAATTTTCTATGGGTATGGAAGAAAAAGTGAAGGTTAAGATATATATATCCTCTCAGTTGTTTTGTTTTGTTATTGCCAAGTTTAATCTGGCCTGTTTATTTATTTCCCCACCTAAATTTATTGTCCTTTGTTGCCACCTGCTGTTTAAAACCTTGTTTGCAGTTTTTAAACGAGAAGCGAATCTGAAAGACAGGGAAACAGTGTATATATAGCTTTAAGGTTTTAACTCAAGCTTTTGATCATTGTCTCATAGATTTTACAAACTAATACTTCTGAGATAAAATTGGTCATTTTTCTCAAATCAATTGAATCTATACCCCCTCCATTTTTTTTATTTTGCTCAAAATTTATTTTTTCCCATTGACCTAAGACCTGCCCACTTCTGACCGTAGATGCCTGACTTTTGTTCAAGTGGCAAACCCAGTGCAGGGCAACCGGCAAGTATGTCTTTTCCCGCCTTGTGTCAAAGTATTGCCTTGATTCCGGCTTCGACCATTACACCCTACCACACAGAGTTCAGTACAGCAACAGCTTAGAAAAAATAGGGAGTTCAAAACACAGTTGTAAATGGGATCCCCTCACATTGAAATACTTTGTGTTTAAAAACATTTGGGGAAATGTAACTTCCACTGAATTATTTGAAATCCTTCTGTGGTTTGCCCCAAAGAAATTCAGTGGCAGTTGCAATCCACGTGCATGTTTTTACTAACTAGAATCGCAGCGATATGCAAATGTGGAGCACACCTTCTTTAAAGCACCAATGTACCGGAATAGGGTCAGCAGATTCAGCTAGTGTTTTTTGCCAGCAGAATGTGTTGGGGTCACTGAGTAACGTGCCCCAGGATACTGCATGTCAGGATGTGTTTGAGATTTTTGTGTTTTCTCAGTGCAGGCTAATAGCGTCATTCTCCTGGTGTCTTTGTTTGCTTGCAGGTATCAAAAAGTATGTTGTTGGTCTCATTATCAAGACTTCATCAGATGCAACAAATGTGGAGGTGAGTTCAAGTTTTGAAGTGAAATCCAAACTCATTTGAGATTTTGGGATTATTGTTGTGCTGCATCAGTGGCGTATTATTTTACTGTATAGTTTAAGGATCAATTAGATTGGGAATGTGGTGTAATTAATAATTAGTCAATAGTTTGTTAAGTTATTATCTTACTGTTTGATACAATTGCTGTATTTTGGTATTTCTTAAATTGATAGATTCTGTACATGTTTTGCCATGATCTGAGTGAAATTTCAAATGATAAAAGATGCTAGACTGACAAAAATATTTAAATAGGTTGGTCTTTGGTTGTGTGGTTGAATGTTGTTGGTTCAAGCTTTAAGATTAGATTGAAGGTCATGAGGTTTGATGTGATCAGGTTTTGAGAGGTGTAAGGAAATTAGTTTGACACTGTAACAAATTATTTTTTTCTTATTTTTACTTTTAGAAAGAAAAGGTATACATTGGGAAGCTGAACATGATCCTTGTTCAGGTAAGCCTTCAATGCTGACCGGTGGATGAAATGTTACAAAAAATGAACTGTTTGCAAAATCCAGCATTTGGCAAAGTGACACTAACTGTTAGAGAGAGATTGGTATCACATATTACAACAATTAAAACAAACTATTGTACTTTTGAATAGTAGGTTTAATATGTTTATTTATGGAATCCCCCAAAATTTGGAGATATTGAATGAAAAACGTGATGTTGTTTTTTTTCCCCAAATTGGATACATTGCATCAGGGTTTATGAGTAGAACTTGTCAATATACACTGAGTGGACAAAACTTTAGGGCAACTTGCTCTTTCCATTAAACAGGCCAACCAGATTCCTTATTGATTTCACCCATTAAATTCACTTCAATGATGACTGGGGGGGATGGAGATAAAGGTGAGGAGACGGTTAAAGACTGTTTTTAGTCCTCTTGACAATCAGACATGGCATGTGCAGAATGGGGTGCAACTCAGTAGAAAGGTGGCCCTAATCTTTTGTGCATTCAGTGTAAGTTGCATAGGCATGCTTGTATTTAACGCAGAACATGGGTGGTCTTATTTTTGTGGGTGTAATTCAGTCAGGGTTTAGGTCAATTCAATCAGTTCAAACTGTAAATTGAAACTGCGATTCACATTATGATGTTGGTGATATTCATAAACTCTTGATAGGTTAGATATAAGAACCTTGTTCTGCCAAATTGTTGGAGTCAAGAGTCTTTACACAGAAATGACTCACAACTCAGTAGGATTACCAAGCACAGCCTTTTATTGCAATAAAAGATAGAGAGATAGTACAGTCTCGACAAAATGTCTGAGTAGAAGTGTCGTAAAAACAACAGTCAGGAATTGTGTCCTAACTTTACCAGTTCTAACCAGTTTAAACAGGCAAGTCAGATTTACCCAAGGACAGTGGAAAACTACTGACCATGGAACAGTGCTAGTCCTAGTGAAAAGTACTAGGGTACATACGGAACAGACAGCAAAGTATCTTCACTCCTTTTAGGTACTGAAACAGTCTTAGTTCATATTATAGGTCATATTAGGACAGAGGAGCTGGAGGAGAGGCCATGTAGTTGCTTATGGAAACATTCTTAAAAGACACTAGATTTCTAATCATTATTGATTTAGCAGTTTTGTTTACTCCACAATGTAGACAGCAAGTATATATACTTGTTGTATATATTATATAAAAAGTATTTTAATACCACTATCCTAGGAAAATGCTCAATCCCACCAACATTCGGCAGTGCAAATTAGGTGATGACTGTCTTTCTTAATCAATAAATAAACCACTGGCCACCTTGTGAGAATATTAGGTCAGTCATTGAGTTATGTATCAGAGTTAGGGCCATGAGCACAGGCCTGAGCAGTGGCCTCAATTTCCACAACCAGGTTAAGCCATGCAGTTGGAGCCTTCATTCACAATCTCTTGAAAGAGCGGATACAAGAGCCTTGGCAAATGATTTCCGGATTTTGAATTTTGTCACTGAATTGAAAGTGATTTGTGTGTGTGTGTGTGTATGATTTAGAGAGGATGAGACTGGCTCACTGGCTACAGTTGCATGAGTGACTTTGCATTAATGCCAATGAGAATGAGTCACTGCTTTCGTCAGCTGAGCTAACATTGTTTTGGCCTTCAGGGATCAGCCACTGTTGATCTCCAGATTCCACCCTCCTCCTCAGGAGTGTGTGTGCCTGCAAAATGCTTGTGTATGTGTGCATGTATGTCACATTTGTGATTGCTTCTATGTGTGCTTGTGTGTGGTTCCCTTGTATTGTATACATGGTTTTTACGTTGTTCTTCCTATAAAGCAGAAGAAGAGGCATATGTATGACTTCAGATTTGAAGAAGGGATCTTTATTTTCAGCTAATGTCACAGATCATGCTCCCTAACTTCTTTTTTGTTCCCCCTAAATTATTTATTTTTGGAGCATCCTTGGTGAAAAATGTCCATGTAGAGCCCTGTAATGCCAATGTGTGTATCCCTCTCTCTGCAGATCCTGAAGCAGGAGTGGCCTAAGCACTGGCCTACCTTCATTAGTGACATTGTGGGGGCAAGTCGCACCAGCGAGAGCCTTTGCCAGAACAACATGATCATCCTCAAGCTGCTAAGCGAAGAGGTCTTTGACTTCTCCAGTGGTCAGATGACCCAGGTCAAGGCCAAGCACCTCAAAGACAGGTCAGCTTGCTGCAGTCTACTATAGTTAATGATTAAAGTGCTTCTGATTCCAGAGGTTATGTAAATGTCTGGATGGAAATGGAAATTTGTCTTTATGACATTGCTGTAGAGACACATTAACATATTAGCCTACAATCCTCAATAGGGGGTGAGTAGATAATGATCATTTTAGGGTGAACATTTCCTTTATTGACACACGAGGACAACAGGACTTTACATACAGTGCAAGACATACTACAGACATTGCTGGAAAGAGCTCTTCCTTCTCCTAAGAGCATATCTGTCTCATATTTTCCCAGTGTTAAAATGTGTTAGAGGCATATGTCTACTCTATAATATGTTCCTTTGTTTCTTTCAGTATGTGCAATGAATTCTCCCAGATATTCCAGCTTTGCCAGTTTGTTATGGTATGTGAATCCCCACATCTTCTCTTTTAGCATTATTGTACAATCTTTTATAATCTTTTATCTACCTGTATTTAGCCATCAGCTGTTTGTGTTGTTGTTGGTTGCACCTTAGGAGAATTCCCAGAATGCCCCGCTGGTCCACGCCACTCTGGAGACCCTCCTACGTTTTCTCAACTGGATTCCTCTGGGGTACATCTTTGAAACCAAACTCATCAGCACATTGGTGTATAAGGTGTGTATACACAGACGCACACACTCTCATGTGACAAGTTTGCCTGAATTGAGTCAGAATGGTGAAGTGCTTCGCAAAACAAAACCTCCCACATGGTTTTGTTAGTAATGCTGAAGAAAGAGGCATATGCCCGAGACATCTTAAAAATAATCAACACTGAAACAAAGATGGACATAAACCATTCAAACAGGCTCTAACCCGGCTTCTTCTATTTCTGTTGTCTAATCAGTTCTTGAACGTGCCCATGTTCCGCAATGTGACACTGAAGTGCCTGACAGAGATTGCCGGCGTCAGCGTCAGTCAGTACGAGGAGCAGTTTGTCACCCTCTTCACTCTGACCATGTGTCAGCTCAAACAGGTTGGCATCAACAGTAGTCTCAAATAAGGCAACACTGACGTTTTCCTGTCATAATAGATTAAATAAAAGATTTAATAGAATTTCAATCTTATTTATGTCCATTTAGATGTTGCCTCTGAACACCAACATCCGCCTGGCCTATGCCAACGGCAAGGACGACGAGCAGAACTTCATCCAGAACCTCAGTCTGTTCCTCTGCACTTTCCTCAAGGAGCACGGCCAGCTCATCGAGAAGCGCCTCAACCTCAGAGAGACATTAATGGAGGTGAGACAAGCTACTGCCATTGTCTGGTCCTAGCAAGACTGGACTGTTTCAGTGTTATCAGCTACTGGGGCTCTACTGGGGCAAATATTAAGAGAAAAGAGGCTCAAAGACAATTCAGGTCAATTCAGTTAAATATCTACAGTACTGCATTATTTAGGTATAATATTTAGCAAAAAGACATCAAAGAATGTGTGTGGCTGGGTCGGATGAAGCATCTAGACAAAATCTCACTAAATCTCATCTGTAGTCTCTTAATAGGACACTAAACTTTCTTGTGGGTGCCTGGGTTGGGCCAGGCATTTATTTTCTACCAGCACTATGCAACAAAAGCTGTCTCCATTTAGATAGTTTGTCATATCCATGGTCTCTCTTCCCTTGGTCCTCTTTCAGGCCCTGCATTACATGCTGTTGGTGTCGGAAGTAGAGGAGACAGAGATTTTCAAAATTTGTCTGGAGTACTGGAACCACCTTGCGGCCGAGCTCTACAGAGAGAGTCCCTTTTCTACCTCTACCTCCCCTCTTCTCTCTGGCAACCAGCACTTTGACGTGCCACCACGCCGACAGCTCTACCTGCCTGTCCTCTCCAAGGTACTACACCTAGAGCTACATACATTTTACTTTATTATTTTATTGGCCAATGGAATGTATTTTTTTACCCCCCACATCCCTCCTGGATACACACAGGTATAGCTACATACACATGCATTTCGTCACTGAGCTCAGAGCACAAGGTCGCCTATAGCCAATAAATCGCTGAACCACAATGTTCGTGGACATGATAGTTGTAGTACTACTACTACTTCCAGGCCAACCAGACAGAGAAACACATTGGAAAGTGAACACTAAACATCTACCTGTGTTTCCTTTTTGAACAATCATCAGATTAAACTTTTTAGACTTTTGGACCCCCTTCTCTAGCCAAGCAAAGACGCTAATAGGCTGCACAGTGTTACAGTTTATCGTCTGTAGCCACAGCAATCTAATAACTTAATGTACAAAGTAAATAAAATACCATGTTGTAAAACTTAATACTTGGAATAAAAACATCACAACCAAATCAGTGCCTGCATTTTTATTACTTTACATTTTATATACAGGGAGAAAATATAATATATTACAGGCACATTGACGAAACTACTTGAGTAAGGGTAACTAAAATAATTAAGCACTGAAAGGATAAACTGCAACAAAGTTTAACAAACAAAAAATCTCAACTCTTATTCCTTTGACCCACAGTCAACACACACTGTCACAGGTTTTCTCTGAATTGGCCTTTAAAGCCCAAATATTTCCAGTGTTGGAGGAATTTAAAATCAAAATATCCAGTCATATCATCACATGGCATTTCTAATGTTAAATCTAGCATTAGTCCGTTTTTAAGACCTCTAAAACTTGAATCCAGTGTGGTTTCTTTGGTGCGCTTTTTTCCCAGTTAGAAATCAGATGTGTATTCTGATAGGTATACAACAGTTGAAATGTCATTCTAACTTCCATTAAGTTATAAAAAGTCTTAAATTGAACTTGATGACACTTGCAGACACCATAGAAGTCATATCACTGATTGAAATGAATGCGCCTTCAAGATACGCTTTCAACTTGGCCATCAGCTGATACATTCACATCACATACTTTTTTAACTTGCACCACTGCAGCTAAATTTATGAATGCAAATTTTTCTATTGAGCAAAGATCCAACTTGTAACAAGATGGAGGTAACACATGCACATGCCTACACGTGCATACACTAATGTTTACATGTAAACACATCTGTAAATCTCCTGTGTGATCAGCACTATCAATATACTGTGCTGTATACATTCATGCATTGGGTATATTTGTGGAGCACTTCTTAGAAAGGGTATCGCTGTCGCATGCAGCCAGAGTGTGACACACACCAGTGCGAGTGTCGTTAGCTATGTGTTTGTGCTGACAAGTCTTTATCCCCTGCGGCAGGTGCGTCTGTTAATGGTGAGTCGGATGGCCAAGCCAGAGGAGGTGTTAGTGGTGGAGAATGACCAAGGGGAGGTAGTCAGAGAGTTCATGAAGGACACAGACTCCATCAACCTCTACAAGAACATGAGGGAAACCCTTGGTAAGGCTCAGTCATGAGAACCTAAGCCCACATCCACTGTCAGCACCCTCCTTTGTCTCTAGTTCCTCTTCTGGGGCACTAGTCGTAACCACTAGGGCTGGGTAAAAAATTTGATTCTCTGACTCATCCTGATTTTATTTTGTCCAATTTTTAGAATGAATTCTTAAAATCTCAGTATTGATACTTGAATGAACTTTATTTTAATAGAACAAGAGAGCATTTAATTTTTTTGCTTTCAATGAACTCAGTGAAAGCCATGTTGTGTGTCAAATCTGTCATTCAGCTTCCACTACATGCATCCACTGACTTGACATGCAGATCCACTACATACTCACACACTGGCCTTGACCTTTATACTCCTACTACTACTACTACTACTACTACTATTGGTTGCTTGTAATGCCGGCTATCTAGGAAGGTCATTCTACTGTGGCGCTGTAAGTTGCTCTGGATAAATGTACAAATAAACTGCTCTGTCACCCTGCAGTATACCTGACCCATCTGGACTATGCGGACACAGAGCGTATCATGACTGAGAAGCTCCACAACCAGGTGAACGGTACAGAGTGGTCCTGGAAGAACCTCAACACGTTGTGCTGGGCCATCGGATCCATCAGCGGGGCCATGCATGAGGAGGACGAAAAGAGGTTCCTTGTCACTGTCATTAAGGTATACTAACGCATTAGATTCACAAGGCCCTATATGTAAAGCCTCACAGTGGGTATGCTGATCCAGGAGCACTGGTTAATAGGGGTGGAAAGAAAAATCCTGGCCAGTCACAGATTAGCTTCTGTTCCTCAATATTATACACATACCTGTGTCTAGTGATTACACCACTGTCTGTCATTGGTCACAATAGAATTACACTGTAATGTTGCAGGAAGAGAAAGTGAGAAAGATGTTTTATCAGCAGTAACAACTGAGTTTGATCAACCTTGCATTTCAGAAACTGTTGTTGTAAAGTTCTTCTGACTGTGTGTCTCAGGATCTGCTGGGTCTTTGCGAGCAGAAGAGGGGGAAGGACAACAAGGCCATCATAGCCTCCAACATCATGTACATTGTAGGCCAGTATCCACGCTTCCTCAGAGCCCACTGGAAGTTCCTCAAGACTGTGGTCAACAAGCTCTTTGAGTTCATGCACGGTGAGAGCATATATATGTGTGGGTGAAACTGGAAGACACACAAGGAACAATTAATTGGACAGAATCCTGTAATTGATTACTGCAATTTCATATAGCAAGAGGATGCAGGGTGTCTGCAGGATATCTTAAATTATATTATCTGGACTCAAGGCCTTCAAAGTTAATACAGTTAAAATCACATTTTAAGGGTTGCAGGGTTGAGTGTGTGAGAGTGGACATGTCATTGGGGTTATCAAGTGGGCTCCTTCCTTCACCGATGTTTCATTGATTTGGTTCCATGACACCTCAGAAGGCTTAGCGATGTATTCCACCCTCCTCTATACCAACTCTCATCAAACTCAACCCAACTTTACCTCTGCTATCTAATGCCTGTGCGCTTAACATCGTACTAATACCTCCCTACCATTAACCTAATATTGACCTAACATCAATATAACAATACAACCTGCCTCTATAATACAACACAGTGTGTTTTGTTTTTTTTGTAGCTCAGCAGTTTATTTGTGGCTGTAGGGCAAAACAAAAACAGCTTGATTCTGTCATTGCTTGAACGTTTTATTTCAATGCATTCCCTTTCCATTGTGATAATAACAGATATCGTAGCTACTCCTGAAATGAATTAATTTCATCTGGTGGGGTTTAGGCATTTTCCTTGTAAATACTTTCCAATGCTCATCTGAAGGAACAAACGTTTTATGCACGGGAGAAAATTAATTTTCCACTCATGTATGATTATGTGACTTGTTGAATATAGACTCTTGTTAGCAGCTGGTGAAATGTCACTTTGCAGACGGTAACATCTCATGTTGAATATTGGAGAAAAATTACTTTGTCTAGTCAATGATAGATCTTTGTCAGACAGCTTCTTTTTTTTTTAGGTCAGACTCCACCCAAGTCCATCTAGCAATGTCTGTGGCACACAAGCGGATAAGGAAAAAGGCTAGTCTCTCATAACGTGATGTGCACCCCTTAGGCGCAGTGTTAGAGATCGATGTAGGCCAACATTTTATATTGTGGTGGCCGGGCCAATATTGTGGCCGTGGGCCACAGATGAGCCTATGTATGGGAAACACTGCAACAATACAACTACATTGCCAGAATAGAGGATGTGTGTGTGGAGGGGGGTATAAGGGGCTGGAGTTGTAAACCTTTTGTTTACCAGCTTCCCCCCTTCATCCTAGCCCAATTTAGATTTTCATTCTATTTGTCCAGCAGCCTTTTGGTACAAGGTGCTGTGGTCATGTCATTCATATATGCCTTAATGGGTGGGAGGTGCAGCCCTCCCCGCAGCGACTACCCACTTTGATGACCTAATGAATGCCTCCATCGCCACGGTAAAAGTTGAAGGGGAAGCCAGATATAAGTCTATAGAATCTTTCTCTTTGGGAATGAAAATCCCCCTTGCTCTATGCCATGATCTAGGAATAAACTGCTTATTCCATGCTAACTTCATAAGCTGCCACGGGAATCTCAATACCCCTGATGCACTTTATATATAGCCGGTAGGGCATTCCATTAGGCCCTGGAGCTGATGAAGCTCTGGCATGCCTGAGTACATTTTTTACTTCCTTCCAGTTGGTGGGGCTAACATCCATTTGGTCTTCTATCGCTAACATCCATTTGGTCTTCTATCGCTAACATCCATTTGGTCTTCTATCGCTAACATCCATTTGGTCTTCTGTCGCTTACATCTGTCCTATCGCTCTTGTTAATGGCATTGTAAATTATCTGGTTAAAAGTTATTTCTGCATGCATCCCAAATTATATTACAATCATAGTTTTAAGCAAAACAAAACTCAGCTATTTCGTTAGTATGATACAACCTCTGTGTGTGTGTGTGCGCGCTAGTGTGCATGCATTAACACCCCATGTCCCCTCTTCACCAGAGACCCATGACGGTGTACAGGACATGGCATGTGACACCTTCATCAAGATCGCCCAGAAGTGTCGGCGCCACTTTGTTCAGGTGCAAGTGGGCGAGGTGATGCCCTTCATCGACGAGATCCTCAACAATATCAACACCATCATCTGTGACCTTCAGCCACAGCAGGTCAGCACAAGGATACACACTCATGGGTGTTCAGTTCAATAGAAATTTAGCACAATTTTATATTTTGCAGGGTATGATGAGAGACACAGCTATTGCCAGATTTGCACTATTTATATAATAATTTCTCTCATTTTCTTTTGCCCAATCATGTTAGTGTGCTGACAAGAGTATACTTGTTGTGTCCAGGTACACACCTTCTACGAGGCGGTAGGCTATATGATTGGGGCCCAGACAGACCAGGCTGTTCAGGAGCACCTGATAGAGAAATACATGCTACTACCCAATCAGGTGTGGGACAGCATCATCCAGCAGGCCACCAAGGTAAGACAGGTCTACTACCACACACAATATAATCTGAATATAATAATGTTACCCACTACGTCAGTCTTTATCTATAATGAGGCCAGGATTCAAAGGAGGAAGAAATTAGTCAAGTTTCTGTGTATTGAATTGCATAGTGTAGTTAATTGTGATGAATCAAGAATCAATTTAAATTGAACCTCCAAGAATTGAAATTGAATTGTAAGATTCCCATTGTAAGACTCCCACCCCGACCACACAGCAACATTGCATAACTGATTAAACCTGCAACAGACGCTGTCTTTTCATGCATGCCTTCTCTAATTCTCTGAGAACAACAGATCAATGTTGTCACGATAATACCAATACTAAGTTCAGTGGCTGGTTCACACCAAGCATGTTTGGAGGGGTTCATTTGAATTCTGGAGCTCATCTCTCCACTCTATATTGGTGTAAGTCCAAAGATGGGCAACCATGTTCTAAGGAGGGCCGAGAGACTATGCAGGTTTGTCATTCAAACCAAACACGACGCCAAGTGATTCTACTGATTTAGTTGCTCCTCTCTGTTTGAAGCTGAGCTAATCAGTGAACTTGGCTGCTGTAGTGTTTGGTTGGAATGAAAACCTGCAAACTCTGTCGTCTGTGGCACATGTTTGACCATCCCAGCTGTAGACAGTTTACATACATCATAATGTACTGTTATGAAGAAAAGCCCTTTGTTTGTATCACAGGGTTTATTTCCTTTCATTTTTAATTTTATAAACAGACAAAACATGACCCATGCCCCATTCCCCTACGCTTTCATACAAGGGAGAACACACACATTGAGAGTCACCAGTGTTGATCTCTAACCTGCTGCATTGGTCTTCCTGCTGCTCATTAGAACGTGGACATCTTGAAGGACCCAGAGACTGTGAAGCAGCTAGGCAGCATCTTGAAGACCAACGTGAGGGCCTGTAAGGCTGTAGGACACCCCTTTGTCATCCAGCTGGGTCGGATTTACCTGGACATGCTCAATGTCTACAAGTGCCTCAGCGAAAATATCTCCGCCGCCATCCAGACAAACGGTAAGGAGTGGGTGAGCGTGTGTGCATGTAGGGAATTTAACACTAGCCATCAGCCAAAATGAGTAAAATTTGGCTACGGCTGTGGCACAATACAGTTCCAGCTAAGAGTATTGGCACGCTTGCATTTTATGCCGATAATGTACAATATCTTCTAAAATTTACAACATTCAGCAATACACAGGATAAGATGTTACTATACTTTGTGCCTTATTCCAGGGTGAACGCTCATAGAAGCCCAATTCAGATATTCAAAAATGATACACTATAGTAGACATGAGGCTACACTGTCACAAACCTACAGTGTCATTCGTGAGTTGGCACTATTAGCTAACTACCTATTCTAGCCAATAGCACTACATGGTATATCATTGGGGTTATCGAGTGCGCACCTTCCTTCACCGATGTTTCGGTCAGTTAGGCCCACTACAACATCGGCCACAACTGAGCCTTCCAACTTCGCTGTTCTGCATCCGCTGCCATCTCCGAATATCTAAATTTGAAAATAAAATAAATGATTTTTTTAACTATTTCTCACCTCTCTTTTTGGTCTTCAGACATTCATTTATCGATTTTACAACAGATCAAAGAAAAAGAATACAAATTTTGATTATTGGCACCCTTCAGAACAATCAGATCAATATTTTTGGAGGGATATTAAATAAAACTCTGATGTCTCGTCTCTTTTGTTCTGTGTACTTCTCTCCATGTCACATGCAAATATGCATGCGACATGGAGAGAAGATGCAGTTCTCTAAATGGAGATGTACCTAGACAGTGGTTATATAGAGAGAGTGTACGGCATGGATGGAACTACACCCAACTTCAAGGGTACACTTCTAAACCCAGTTGGAACAGGTTCTAGCCGGCTGTGTGATGTGTTTATTATCTTGTTTACCAGATTTAGTAGTTTTCCACTCTGGTCTTCAGTACTTCCATACAGAGTTACATTGATTTGTAGGCCATTTTATTATACAATAATATTAACATCATAATAGCACTTAAAGGATAAGGCATAATGGTTAAGGCATAATTCCATAAGGCCAGTTCATAATGTTATTAAGACGTTTGCTGCTCATGGAATTGTCAAGAATCTCCCAGGACGTGGTGGTGAGAGGAAAATAGATCTCAGATGTCGTCAAAGGTTTGTGTGAGCCATTGAAAAAACACCTTGCATGACATCCAAAAATCTCAAGCCTGACCTGGAGAGGTCTGGGGTAATGGTTTCAACCTGTACCATATGCCGGGCACTGAACCAAGAAGGGCTTTACAGTCGGAGGCCACGGAAGACCCCACTGCTGAAAGAGAAACGCAAGAAGGCCTTATTGATCTTTGCCAAGACCCACCTGGACAAACCTAAATCCTTCTTGGTGTGAGACGATGTGTTTCTACACTGTCAGGCAAACGTGTGAATGTATCTTCTTCATGTGCTACTCTTTGCCTTGCAGGTGAGATGGTGACGAAACAGCCCTTGATTCGGAGTATGAGGACAGTGAAACGAGAGACTCTGAAACTGATCTCGGGCTGGGTTAGCCGATCAAATGATCCACAGATGGTGAGAAACAGCCCTGAAATGCTAAGAAATGTGGCAGCATGTCAGATGAAAACCTTGTATCGTGTTCAGATTGACGACCAAGCAATTACAGTAATCCAATTGTTTTTCATGAAGTTATAGGTGTTGGGGGGCCGTGATCGTTTCTCACCACATAAACATATAGACTTTAAATTCACATGAAACATTTTATTTATTTGTACTTAACTGCATAATTAAAGTTATTTCCTGTTGTTGGAGACCTGCCGTCTGTGCTGACTCTAACCCATCTCATGAGTCCTTAAAATACCCCACTTGGTGTGTTGATGAAGAAAAAATAGACTTTATGTGCTGTGCTCTGCTCTCAAGGTGTGGACATTTATTATGTGATACTTCAAAAACACCAAACTAATATTTCAATTTTAAGCAGTGAACGTAGACAAATGACTTTCAAGGCTTTTTCTCTTTCCTGTCAACAACCGATAAGGAAATACTGGCACAGTGGCCTGGAATTATCACTTTTAAGGTGCCAATACATTTATACCATATACTCTGGGAGCAGAGTACAGGGTCCAGTTTTTTTCCTGATATCTTGGATTCTGTCCGGCACCTGTTGTTAAAACATTCCTTCCTTTGTTGTCAGTGCGTTGATGCCTGCTAATTCGCCCTGCCATGTTCCAGGTTGGGGAGAACTTTGTTCCACCACTGCTGGACGCTGTCCTCATTGACTACCAGCGCAATGTCCCTGCCGCCCGTGAGCCTGAGGTCCTCAGCACCATGGCCACCATCGTCAACAAGCTGGGAGGACACATCACCAGCGAGATCCCCCAGATCTTTGACGCTGTCTTCGAGTGCACCCTCAACATGATCAACAAGGTAGGGCTGTGGCAATGGATTATATATATATGGCACTTTTATTAACTATTAACAAATTTGTCCTTCAAGTTTTGTGCTTGTTGACACTGATCATAGAAGCTATGGGGCACAACTAGCTGCAGCTACAGGATAGTTGTGGCCCTTGGTTTCAGTGAGGAACAATGGTAATGCTAGCTTGCTAACATTACTAACAAGGCTGTTAAATGTTCATACTCCTGAATAATATTGTGTGTATGTTCACACAATATTATTATATGCTCTAGGTGGTTAATAAATTGCAACTTGTATTTTTCTACTAGAACTTCGAGGAGTATCCAGAACACAGGACCCACTTCTTTTACTTGCTCCAAGCTGTAAACTCCCACTGCTTTCCTGCATTCCTGGCTATCCCCCCCGCCCAGTTCAAACTGGTGCTTGACTCCATCATCTGGGCCTTCAAACACACCATGAGGAACGTGGCTGACACTGGTGAGGTTGGCTGGGACACATGCATACACACACAGAACAGATGCTCAAACGTTTCGCTAGTTATATCATCTTGAGTGTTATAGAGGTATTTAGTATCCGTCATATGTGCGTGTTTTCTTCTCCTCTGCTTGTTTAGAAACTATATAGAAATATGATTTGTGTAATTTCCATATCTTGAAAAGTATTTGAATTCCTCAAAAAGAGTGTCCAAAAACACCAAAACTCAAAAGATCTTATAAACCCACTGTCATGTCACGTCATTTCTCGAGTGTAGTGGCTTAGTTGGCAGTCGTATGTAGGAAAAAGTGTTGAATTGTCAAATGAAAAAGGCATTGGAAGCTAAATATGTATTTACTTGTGCTCACCCAGGTCTGCAGATTCTGTATACGCTGCTGCAGAATGTGGCCCAGGAGGAAGCAGCAGCCCAAAGTTTCTACCAGACGTATTTCTGTGATATCCTGCAGCACATTTTCTCTGTAGTCACCGACACATCACACACTGCTGGTGAGCTTTACAACAGTGGTTCTCAAAGTGGACTACAGGTGTCTTTAAGGGGTTTCCAGTGGTCCCCAGCAAAAGAGGAATAGTTCAATTTCACTCTAATTTAGTTCAAGAGAAAGGATCCCAATTAGAGAAGACTGACAGTCTTGATAGGTTTCACTCTCACTGCTATTATCTCCAGTGTACAGTTATAGATGTCAATAACTGGGGCAAACATCAAATGTGGGTCTATGAACTTACACAATGCTTCATTTGAATCCACCAAATTATTCTATAATGTACACAAGATTAAAATATAACAACGGTAATATAGCAGAGGTGTTGTAGGGATATGGTATTGGGACGCTATCCCGGGCACACATCCTCAGCCTGTCTGTGAAAATGCACAGAGACATAAACAGCTTAGAGGGCAGATGCTCAGTGAGCGCAATAAAGCGATGAGAAATGCTGGAGTGATGCCTGTGTCCCCCATTCACAGTAAGTAGCCAGGCTTCCTGCAGAGACTAGGGCTGCATAATTAATAGAAAAACTATTTTAAAAAATTAAATTACAATATTGAATCCTGCATTTTCCCAATTGCAAGAGGTTGCATAACAAGAGTTTCTTGCACTATGCAGCATCTCTGTCCTACATGCAACTTATTTTAGGCCAAAGTCTTTTTATTCAAACTGAGCAATTACAAGCATTAAGTTCTCGATCCCCCTAACATGTTGTTTTACACACTGAAACAATGTATTTTTGTTAATGTCGCACAGCCCCACTACATCTGTTTGTGTTGGTGTCCGTCCTGCAGGGCTGACTATGCACGCCTCCATCCTGGCCTACATGTTCAACCTGGTGGAGGAGGGGAAGATCACCACGGTGCTCAACCCGGCCAGCCCTGCCAACAACCAGGTCTTCATCCAGGAGTATGTGGCCAACCTGCTAAAGACTGCTTTCCCTCACCTACAAGAGTGAGTATAGATGCACATCGACACACACACTCTTGCAATACATTACACATTAACTCAGTCATTTGTTTATCATTCATTAGCATCAAGGAATAGTCCCTAAGAGCTTGTGTGTCTCTGTTTGGTTCAGTGCCCAGGTGAAGGTGTTTGTGACCGGGCTGTTCAGCTTAAACCAGGACATTCCTGCCTTCAAGGAGCACCTTAGGGACTTCCTAGTCCAGATCAAGGTGAGGCGTTTTCAACAACATACTGTATGTCTATCTGTTTTCACTATTTTGTTGGTATATGAAAATGTGCATATAAGTTGTTTTTTTTGCTCTATTGTTAAGATAACAGCATCAGCTAAATGTATGAAATGTCGGCAACTCATTGGTATCTTGATAATGGGTTTGACTTGAATTGAAAGATGCAATGTAATGTTGTGATATACAGTGGCAGTGTTACGAAAAGCCTTCTGGCTAATCTAACAAAAGGTGTTTTATGGTAAGATATGGAATGTAATGAACAGGAAGAATGCTGGCTGAAGGTATGGTGTTTAATGCAGAGCTCACCAGTCTGGGGTAGGCCAGCCCAAGCTTTGGCTTCACCTGTCTCCATGTCACCATGTCTCCTCTGGTTTCTTCCAGTCAGTTTATTATAGTTGAATTGTTTAAAGATGTAAAATAGCAAAACAGAACAATCTGGGCAGGGCTGAAGGACATAGCAGGCAATCAAATTGGTAGGCCTTTGTCTACCTCAAAGTGAGCATCATGTGCTTGGCTCAACATAGCCTTACAAAAGAGGAAGAGGCAGAGCCCCAGTTCAAACCTCCCTCTTATACTCAGTTCAGTCACATGATCACACAATGAGACTCTGCAACCATCCTCAGCCAGCATTGAAGGAAGAGAGAGAAAGATGTGTGCCTAACACTAATCCTACTGACTCTAACAGGCAGGCATAATGGAAATCTCCATCATGCATCTGTCCTGCATTCGTTGTGTAATGGCCACTGAAGCTTATTCTTTCTCAAATATTGTAAAGTAAGATTAAGATTAAGATTCCTTTATTGTCACATACATTTTCATGCAATGAAATTTTATCTTCTGCACATCCCTGACTAGATACACACACATATCACCCCACACACATGCACATGCATTTTTCTTTTTAGGTCAGGGGGCAGAGCGCTGCCATTGAATGGCGCGCCTGGAGCAGTTTTAGGGTTAAGTGCCTTGCTCAAGGGCACTTCGGCAGTGTTGGTGGGCACCGTAGCTGTGATACCAGTACAAGTACAACTTGTGTTTCTGAAACAACTGGCTGCCAGACCATTTCTTGTGCCCTTTTTAATGGCTGGAAAGAAAACATAACAAAAGAAGAACTCCTCTGCGTTAGTGCAACAATTATGTACTGTGGCAGGCAAGATATAAAAGAAAAGGTGGGACTAATGCGATGGCTACACCTGTCACTAAATGTGTATGTAAAGATGTCAGTTTACAGTCATTCCAGGGAAGGTCTGGTATGCGTCTTTCTTCTCAAGTCGCTATAATCCTGTATATTTGTGTACTAACAAGCTTCATTAAATGAAACACCCCGAGGTTAATGCAAAGCCCTGGCTTTGTTGTTTATTGTCAGTTCTTGGATGGCATTGTCTATTCTGAGCATACCGGATAGGTTATCAGCGGCTACATAGTTGGCTGCTTAGTTGTTGTTTCCATAAATAACATTTTCCTACATGGCCAGGCTGTCCCTTTAAGTACATGGAAGGTTTGTGGATGCCGTGCCAGCTCATTGTTGGAATAAAACGGACGGCGCGTATTGTGATGAGCTCAGTCGGCACAGGAGAAGCGTTCAATCACTTGTGCATAAAAAACCTCCCCACTAACAGTGACGTCCCCTTATATCTCCTGCTGTCTCCAGGAGTTTGCGGGCGAGGACACCACAGACCTGTTCCTGGAGGAGAGGGAGGCATCGCTTCGTCAGGCCCAGGAGGAGAAACACAAGATCCAGATGTCGGTCCCCGGCATCCTCAACCCCCACGAGATCCCCGAGGAGATGTGTGACTGAGCCACAAGCTCCACCAAACTGTATAGTCCTCCAGACAACAAGCAAACACAAAAATAAACCCTAACCACAGCAAACACAACAAAACCCAAGAGAGGCGCTTGAGTATAGCAGGGGGGCCCCCTCCCTTTCTGCGGTGGCAGAGTGGGCCGTCCCATTGGATGTTTGTTGACCAAAACAATGCCAATAATATGTAAATGATTACCGCGTCACCCTGTGGCCCTTTTTACATAATATGCGTTTTCTATGGAGACTTTTTGTGTAATATCTTTCCAGAACTGTTAATCTAAGCTCACATTTCATTTGGTCTATGGCCCATCCCAAGGGTTGCATGATGAGGTTGTAACAATTAGGACAAGTTAACCATTTTGTTTTTGTTCTCTCCCCTCCTCCCCCTTCTGTTTTTTTCCCCCTCCCTTCCCTATCCCCCATATATTTGTTTATATATATTATATATACAGTCTGAACTGAGTTTTTGTGGAAAAACTGCATATGTGTCAAGTCATCAACATAAAGGCTTCTAGACCCTGTGGTGTGATGGACAGGAATTGGAAACGTTTTCTAGAGGCACATGCACCGCTTGTTTGGTGCCCCGCTGCATTGTGGGAGAATGTGAATCTAACGGATAATGAATGAAGGTCAAAGAGATGCTACGTCACGCATCAGGATGAGCATCAGTTGCTCACGAGTTGTGCTTAACTTAAAAAAAGTGTTTGGCCACTGCCAGGCAGGAGGTTTTTTTAGGGAAAGCAAAACAGATTATGTGCATATCATCCCAATTGTATAGCATCTTTAATACCATGGGAACATAATTGGTTATTTTTTCCTTTTTATTCTATTTTTTTGTTGTTGTGGGTGTGTGCGCGTGTGTGCTGTCGCCTAGTCGACATCAGCGTTTTGTTTTCCTCTAAGAGGATTGTTGCTCATTTGTGAGCCTCCATTAATGGGATGTTTTTAAGGAAGCGGTGGAGATATTTATGGGTTCTTGGTTGGTTGCATCTTTATAACAACTCCTGTTTAACTCAGACGGCTTTCGAGATTTTGAATTGTACTAATTTACATTGTTTACCATGTCGTAGTGCTTCAAGCCACTACCTTTAGAGCAAAATGAAATAAATCTGGGTTTACATTTAATTTTGTATTTTTGCATTTTTCATTTGTACCTGTTTTAAGTTCTGTCCAAATAAACAAAAGGCTTCTTGTCCAGAGAGCAAATCAGTTGCCAACGAGTTTAATTAGGCAAAGAATGTATAAATCCAAATAAGTACCCAATCTCTAATGGCAAATTTCCCTTCTTGAAGTGTTACATTTGTTGTGAAGTTTTTGAACTGATTAAAGTTGAGAATTTTTTAACCCTGCCTTTCGCTCAGAGTTCTTCATTCCACCGTAAAGGGGCCATTTTTATAGCAATTACATTTTTTTTGTAGGTCAAATTAATTGAAGTGCTTCTAAAACGGTCATTACAAAGTGCTTCATACAGCACAAGTACATAAATACAGAAAATGAGTGCAACAGTAAAATAAACTAATATCTAGATCACCATCACAACAAGCACAACTCAACTCAAGTTACTGGGACAATCTAAGTGACATAACTTCACCTAACTCTTTGAGATGCACCCTCTGATTTGTGCATGATCAATTAGTTTCTGTTCATCAAAAGTGAACAAAATGTTTAAATGCACATTAACAACAGGTAGTCCTACCAGAATTTAAACAAATCCATTGTGATGCATTATAAACCCATTAGACACACAGGTAAACTTTTCTTACAATGTAATGATCAAACATCAGAAAACTACATTCAATTTTTCATGTAACTTTTTTATAATACACTTTTTGCACATTGGCTTTATTATATCATGTCCTGATTTTACGCCCAATGTGATCAGATGTGCTAATGATGCCCGATTACGCCTTGTGAGCACCACTTCAAGCACAGTGTTACCCAGAAACCTTAGCGTTTGGGTCTTGTTTAAAACCAAGTCGTGCACCACCAGTGGGCAAATGTTCGATCCAGTGAAGTGATGTGGCTTTGGATTACCTTTAGAAAGCACAACTAAGCAGAGCACATTCTTGGACCGAGTACAGTACCGACTGGCGACACAGGCTCACATCCGGGCCTGGATGATAAAGAGGTGACCCAGTGAGAGAACTCAAAGCCCCGCCCACTTCCTCCCAGCTTCTGACACACACACACCCAAACATACAGAAATAAATTGTAAAGAAATTTTTCAAGTGATGATAGATGTTTCTCTCTCTCTCTCTCTCACACACACACACAATATTCCCGTGGCACCTCTTCATTTCCGCTCAGACGTTGTTTGCCAAGGTTGGGCCTGGGTAAAATGACCCCGTCACTAAGCCCTGTTAACGTACTGGTATTCCATTAAAGGTTATGATGACGCGCTCCCAGGGAGGGCTAATACTCCCACTGCGAGTTGAAATACTCTGCTGATGCAATTCCAACAACATGCTGCCTCTGATACGCCCGATGAGGAAACCCTTTGCCCTCATTGCCCTCGTCCTGTATAGTTTTGTTCATTTGTTGGGAATTCAAAACCACAGACCCCAATGTGATTTTGTCCCAGGCACACCCACATGGTAAAATGTGTCATTGTTGATGTCATTCTTATACATTGTCTACCTGAGATAATTTCTAGTAAATTAAATGACTTTATTTTGGCTCATCATTTGTTAATGCTTTCTTATTAATATTAGGTTTTATATCAGACCATCTCTTTTTGATATTTCTTTTTATAATTCATAATCAGATGGGGCTGTGCTGAGATAGAGGTGGATTTGGCGGTAACTAGAGGCCCCCCACCCTGGCCCACTTCCAGATCCGGAGATCTTCAGCCATCCTCGGCATCTGCTGTT
>CABFOQ010028217.1:0-13727 GCA_900660455.1 Gephyroberyx darwinii | reverse complement strand
GAGGGGAGAGGGAGATAGGGGGAGTATTGACAGATGAAGAGAGGGAGCGAGAGCACTTTCTCTCTCTAATAGGATTATTGTGTAAATGTGTTTGTCTGAAGAGCTGCCCCTAGTGGCTCCAAAATGTATGTGTGTGTGAGTGTGTGTGTACCTAGGTGGTAGAGAAACCATGTTTTTTTGGACAGGAAAGCACAATGTAGTGAGTGTATAAAATGGAGAATAAACACCATAGACACAAGACTGGGCAAGAGGCAATGTTTGTCAGCTTTAGTAGTGTCTCAGCCTGGACCTTAGGCCCATTCTGATCTACTGTAGTACTACTGTTGTATCCTGTAACTTTTCCTCAACTTGCCTTGTCTACTTCTACTTCAATAAATTCCCTGAATGCCTATTCCCTGAATGCCTATGCCACTCAGATGCACATGCACTTTATACCTGCACATCTGTATCTTTAGATCATTCATGTTTACCAAACCTGCTGCTTCGCATCTAGCTTAGCCCTTAATCTGTTCCATTGCTACTTTATTTTACTTATTTTTACTTATTTTACTTATTTTGACTTGTTGACTTATTTTGACTTGTTTTTTTGATTTGATTTGATTTGATTTGATGTGTACCTACCTTGTTGGAATGAGCCTCGTCCAAAACATTTCATTGTACAGTATGACTGTAAGTGATGCTGCACATTTGATAATAAATGACTTGACTTGACAACCCCCAGAGAAGGGACGTCACATATTATCTAGCCAAGAACACTGGGGCGTGTCTATGTTTTGTCACTGCGAAGCATTGTGGACTACTGAGGCTACTGTCCGTGGAGAAGTTGGTATCTCTGCTAATGGATTTCTCCCTGTATGATTGTTGAACGTTGGTGCAAAAGGGTGACTCCTTGATTTTGACACCAAAATGTTTTAGATAGCTTAAAAACATTCTGCTATCAAATCCCATTGCATTTGTTTTTGCAAGTGTTTTAGGGTGTTTTTTTCCTTTAATGACGCATCTTGTAATCTATCAATTCAACCAATATGTGGGTTGATCACCATAGAAATGAATCTGATTCAAGATGGTAACCAGTGTGGGACACATGGTAAACCAATGTACTGCGAGCCAGCTTTGCAACGAGACACACAGAGATTTGTTTTTTATTATTCAGTGGAAGCAAGGGATGCATGATGAATATTTCACTAGGCTGCATAAAACCATCATATTCCATTCTATCATTATTGCTTTTTATATAACTGCATAGTCAAGTGTAGCAGTGGTTGTCACAGCAGGCTTAATTGGTTTGAGTCAGACTATGGGGTGGGCCGACCTGTTACTGGCTACGGGGAAGAGGGAATGATGACTGAGTACATTGCACACAGTTGCCGTGGGAAGTGCCTTTGGGAAAACTAGCAATGGAAGGTAAGGTTTTATTCAAGTCTCCCCCACACCAGCACAACCTGCACAGTAATGTTGTATACAGGGCCTATTTAAGTTACGAGGTGGGAAATCCTAGGGAAAATTACAGTGTGACAGATATGACAATCGCTTGGTAGCTCAAGCTTTTTCAACCACATGTTGAACATGTGGTAGAACATGAGCTAACTACCAAACCCTACCCACGGCCCACGCTTTGGATCAAATGTCACACTGGGCTGGTAGACGTAGTGGAGGCCACATGTGTGGGTTGGTAGATGGCGTGTGGGGTGGGAGTGCTGGTGAGTTACTGATATCTTGTTATTGATGTTTCATTTAGTGAGCCCAGTAACTCATATTTTTTCAGGCACTAAAGTCTCTGAATCTAGTACGTAAGCTAATTGCAACATTATCGACATTGCAACATTAGCTAACTATTATATCTGATTATCGAGGCAACGTTTCACAATCTCTCTCCATTGGTTTGTGTCGGCACAGACACACCAAGACTCGAAGGAGCACAGATATGCTGCGTCATAGGTGTAATGAATTATGGTCATTGTAGTTCACTAACATGCTTTTGGTGCTTGGCAGCATTAAAAAGACATATCCTGTAGCTAAACGTAAACATATCACGTCATCTAGGTTTGGCCAATTAATCACAGGAACAAAATGGACCCAAAAATACAAGGTACATTGCCAATACCTGTTGTTAAACAATGATTTTTCCTGTAATAACACAACTCAGTATTTCGCTAAAGCCTAGGTCAGGCTACAAAACTGTTCAAATCTTGTCCAACAACAAGATTATGGCACCAAAAATAAATCCAAAACAAAATTGTACTTGTTGAGCTGTTAATTAACCTGGGTGGGCCACCAAAATATTATGGGAAACACTGCACCACTATTCATGAGCACAGGCTGTGATGTCCTGAAATATCCGCTATGTATACTTATATGTCCCATCTATTCTGACAGGTGTTGTCCCATTATACAACTGAAACCAGACATAAGAGATGAAGGGGTCATGTAAGAGCAGCTTCAGACGTCTACTGGGATTTGTGGGCAGGCCATACGCATTTCTACATCGCTACCAAGCTGTGTGGAACAGCTAGGCCAGAAAGATGACAGAGACATGGGGGACTGTGCTACTGTGCTTGCTGTACACTATGGCCCATTGCGATCTTCCAAACTAAGTCATAGCTAGTCCTGCAGAGACTCCACCTTCTCCTTTGAATTGTAACATTAAAGGAAAAATCCGCCCCCAACACTAAAACACTGTTAAAAACAGCTATTGGGTTAGGTATGTACTTATCAGCTATGTAGGCGTCAGGTCATGTACCTTGCATTTCTGGGCCCATTTTGTTGTTTGGTGCTGTATTTTTCTTATTCTCACAGATAACTGGCCAAATGTAGACAATGTGATGCCACATTGAGATATTTTTCAGTGACCATCACAACATTGGTTTTGGTGGCACTGTCTCAGGTCGTCTTTCGAGAGTCACTATTTTGCACCGATGTTCAACAATCATGCAGATACCAATTTTTCCACTGACAGCAGCCTCAACAGACCAGAATGCACTGGAGTCAGAAATGCTGTGTTTTGAGTGATTATAGACATATTTAACCCACAGCTGAGTGATCACACTTTCAAACTTTCTGTCCATACGCCTACCCCTTTGATTAAAAGCAACAACTTCACACCCCTCTTCTGGGAGTTGTCAAAAGGCATTCTGGGTAATCTAAGAAATCGCTAATTCAAGTAGAAGTGGACGAGGCAGTTAGAGGGAAAGTGGGTACACCAAAAAAGTTAAATACAACACTTAATCACAAAATAACTGGAATGCGTTGAACATAGACTGATGATATGTAACAATGTAAACATCCAAGGGGGGGATATGTCTTCAAAGCCAGTACATAGAGAGAGTAGTGTCCATCTATCCTTGCAGTGATCCTACATGTGAAATCACTTGTAGTCCGTCTTGCTGACCGCTCAGAGTGGGAAACCCATGATAAGCCAAACTAAATTAAGGGACAGTCCGTTCCCTTGCACTAAATTACATGATGTCGCCCCTTTTCCCAGTTCTGAAGAAGGCAAGCAGCCCACGGACACACACTTCATTAACCAGGACACTGGCGTGCTCACGGCTAGCCCAAACAGTCTCAAGATGTTGCTCAATTAATTTGCATTTTCGTGCATCTCGAGTCCGAACGCAACCAGCGGAAAACCTCGGAGGAAATCTTGGCCACATGCTGTGTGGCTGGTAAAAAACTGGCTCTGGTGTGAAACTTTCCTCTGGAGTATACAGAAAACTTCCTGGTCAAAATCAAATTTGAAGGTCTCAGAGACAGACCACATTATGTCCAAGTCAAGCTTTTACCCTACTGCGCAGGTACTGTAGGAAGAAATAGAAGCCATATCTTTATAAAAAAAAAAAATAAAAAAAAAAGTTTGGTGTTTGGTGACCTGCATCTATAAGTTAGCACATTTACCAAATAACAATATCTTGTCAGTCATCAGTCATTTGGGGTAAATGATAATAGAGTAGAGACTTTTAATGGATTGACATTCCTGACCTGTTTGAAAGGACATGCCTGATAAACATGCCTGAATTTGCTGGACTATTCAAAGCCCTCAGGAGAAAACCTCCAGCGATTGTGATTTGCATGAGGTTGAATGACCCCTGCAACACAAATTTAACAGCCATCAATTATTAACTTAGGCTAATGAGCTTGCTTGCTGCTGGGGAAGAGCTGGCATTGTCCATTATATTCAATACCATGCCGCCCACAGCCTCAATCAAAAGGCAACAGACTAAATGAGACACTTAGAACATTTTTACATCTTATGCTTTGCACTGCTACATAAGGCGGAGCTGGGATGGCACTGGGCTGCGTCCTTCCCCAAACCCCGTTCAGAAATCTGGCAGTTTAATGTTCCCTTGCTTATCATCAAGGTTACACATCTGGTACGACATGGCTTAACACATGTACAGAATCGCGAGGAGCCGCTCTTCAATTCGGCATGCATTCAATATACCAAGCAGCACTTGTTTCAATAAAATTTCCACTTTTATAATTGGTTCGCCTCTTCTCCCAGCAAAATACACCCCGATGAGCGGTAGCGAGCCGTGGGGACCAGTTCTAAAAACTTAAATTTTATTTAAGGAAGTGATGCTTGGTCGATCGCGTGTATGCCGAATTTCCCAGATGAACATAACGATTAAGAAAAGGTCGTAAGTCATGTTCTACGAGGTATGTATGTTTACCGAAAAGCAAGGCCACAATAAATTATCGGATTTTTGAATGAATTTGGCGTCACGATCGCTCCATACGCGAGGGAACAGCACGCATTGGGCTAAGACTGAATGACAAATGTAGAACATTTTTACATTGTATACGGCTACATAACTGGGGATGGGAAAGGCACTGGCTAGTTTGAGATTTCCAGAGGCTTTTCTCATGGGAGGCGCCTACATCCATCATGGTGAGGGATGCTGCGAGAGGGTATGTGGATAACCTAGCTAGCCCAGCATCAGCCCACACCGATGACAGGTCCATAAGTGGGTTAGCTTCTAGCATACAGCTAGACGAGCAGGTTAGCTGCATTCCAGCGAAGAGACGGAGATTCAAACCGACAGGTGCAACAGCATCATCATCCAGCCGTACACCGCCTCCTTCCCAACTAACGCCACCAGCCACCTTGATAAATACCCAGATAAAAAACAACTGTCCAAGCAAACAACTGAGAAGCCCAATGAGCTGACAGAAAACAAGCTTCAATATATGTTTTTTTAAATTCTGTAAAATGTTGAACGTATGAGCGAAAGAGTGGCGTGCTAGCTGATAACGTTACCCTCTCCACCACAGCGACCAGACCGACCGCTACGTTAGCCTCGTCGCTGGCTGCCTCCCTTTGCTTTGAGATGAGGCATTAAATAAAACAGCAAGCTGAAAACACAGCAAATATGTTTTCAGACTCACCTCTCTGCCATTTTCCCGACTGTTCTCAGTATCCGTATAGAATAAATTCCACAGCGTCTCCCATGTTGCCAAAATTGCGGTCGCCGCAGTCAACGAGACACTCCTTCCAGACCAGTGTCAAAGTAGCCACAGTAAAAACACTGCTTCCGGTTATAACCTTCAAACTAAAGCCCTCATTGAAGAACCTGTTCATGTGTTGTATTTTTTGAGTAACACAAAGCGCCATAAAGAACAGAAGGAATATATTTAAGGAGAAATCCATTATAAATGCAAATACAATTTTTTTTCCCTAAAATGTAATTTTCACTGCATATATTATTAGTTACATAGCTTTTTACGGCTGCCAAAAATAGACTAAGAAAGACTTGACCACTTAAGGTACCAGACAACTTGGAAGAATCTCTATATGCTTGAAAAAGTCAATTGACCACCAGTTATATAGTGGTAAATAATACAGTGGGCATGCTATCAGGGAGCAGCCAGGGAGCGTTATAAGGTATTCATGTTAATGACATCACGTCAGTCCAAAAAGGTGGTAAACTCTACTGTGCAAATAAAAAGGTGGGAAATTTGAATTTATACCTGCATATTATAGTCATATGTAAGATGCCATACATGGGGCTGTAAATAATACACAAAGACTCTTGTATCCCAGTGACAAGTCAGCCAGAATATGCCACCACTGAAATGCCCAGTTCTTGCAATCAAAAAGTTGCTGTCAAAACACACAGGAACATAAATCTGCGCTTTTATTTTGAAGATAAAATTACATGACTTCTGGTAGTATTCTAGCTAACTGGCTAACTTGACGCAGCTGGGAATGGGCCTTGCTAGTCACAAGTAATGTTGCATTCACGTCTAATGGGAAAGATGGTCGATATGAGATTCCTACCAGAAAATACTGTTCACTTCAGCTTTCAGCGGGCAAATTCATTCATCCAGTTTATTTAACCACTTACTCGTTTTTAGGGTGATGGGGGGCTGGGGTCTATCCCAGCTTGCATTGGGTGGTAGGTAGGGAGACACTCTGAACAGGAATCCATCACAGGGTTGACATAAGTGGACAGTCACATTTAATAACTACAGCGTCTCCAATCCAGCTGATTTGAATTTCTCTTTGGACTAAAAGAAACACAGGGAGAACATGCAAAGTCCACACAGAAAGTGAAGAAGAAAATAAACAATCTTCACAGCATAAGTCATCTTGTGATCACAACTCTTAAAATGCCATGGCGACATAATACTTGCCATTTTTCTCATTTGTGGTTGACATTGCAATGTTTAGTGTACTGTAAAACATGAAATTAAATGCACCATCACTAAGTGCATGTTAGTAGTAAAAAAGCTGATCAGGGACAACCAAAGTCAAGTTTGTTCCTTAATTTATCAAATTAATTGCATATTTTCTATTGGGAATAGTAAGCAGTGGCGCTCTCCTTATCCTAAGTGAATCCAAATTTGATCTTGTAGATTTGATTATAATGGAGAGCAAATTCTTGCGAAAATCACCAGAAATGTATCTAAAAATACAATCATATTAGGGAGCATTCAGGAGTGACGTTGCCATATTTTAGGGTTTAGTGATGTGTGTGTGTGTGTGTGTGTGTGTGTGTGTGTACCTGGAGTGCTGGAATGCTAATGATGATACTGCTCTGTGAAAGCTGCGCCATCAAGTGGACATTCAGTAGACGTTCTTCTGACACTATGAGGTTTTCCGGATAATAATCACAGACTACACTAACAAAACAATCCTGCTTCATGAATACTTTTGTTGATGGAGTGCCTATCAAAATAGTTACATAGTGCTTTACAAGCTTAATAGAACATGTAAGAAAAAGTAAACAATGAATAAAAGCGTCTGTTAAATGACTGTAATGTAATGTAATGTAATGAATAAATGAGAAAAAGAAAAAGAAAGAATAAAAAAAGAGTATATGCACAAATAATTAGAGCAAGATTAAAAACAAGAGAAAGACCCAGTTGATGTTTTTAACCAGCCTTCAGTCTTCAGCTTGGACTGTGGAAGATCTCATAGCATTAAAAGATCAGAGATAGAGCTAGGGATCTGATAGATGAGATAGATCTCCAGTGATCTGCTGTTTCTTCTTAGTTCCTGTCAGGAGTCTGGCTGCAGCATTTTGGATGAGCCGTACCCGTAAAACACAATAGTAACTATAGCTCACAGAGTTAAACTCATGGATTAACTCTGCTGGAGAAGACACAATAGTAACTAACTAAACGTAATCTGGATTAACTCTGCTGGAGAAGACACTTTAGTAACTAGCTAACTGTAATCTGGATTAACTGCTGGAGAAGACACAATAGTTTTGTGTTTGATCTCTTCTCCCTGCATTCAGACCCGTGTGATTAACTCCACTGCTCGTAAATTCAAAATTGATTCAATTTCCCACAGTAACTGCCTGTGAATTTGGTTGAATTTTTTAACTCTATTTGCTTGGCTGCTCTAGATGATGTTGCTCCTCTTAAACAGAAAAGAAAAGATCGTGTCAAAAGCTTCCCACGGTTCAATGAGCAGACTCAGCAGAGCGTAAATGGAAGAGTAGTAAACGTGTTGTTTTTGATTCATATTTCAAGGAATTCTAGGCAGAATTCAATATTGCCCGCTATAGAAAAATATTTATCCAATCTTATTGCGGAGAGAAGAAAGAACCCTCAATCTTTATGTAAGAACATTGATTGGGTGGTGTGTGTCACCCAATGTCTGATAACACTGATCACACTCATGCGGAATGTGAAGTTCTTTGAGATTGTTTGAAGATTAGAAATCAGTTCGCACCACCTGATCGTGAGCTGAAAGTCTTCCTCCAACCGAGGGCGTCATTAGGTCCTTTTGAACAAATCTCAGAACAAGCTCTTCTGGAGATCTCTTATGAATTTCTCATCCTGTCCATTAGATATTTTGCAGACCAGGCTACTAAAGGAGGCCATTACAACCATTTGCCCATTTATTTTTGCCATCATAAGCAGTTTATTGGTCACTGGCTCTGTTTTGTCTTATTTTAAACTTGCATTTTGGCCAAAGTCCTTGAGAAAGCTGTGCTCAAACAATGAATTGATTGACAGCCGCCACCGGCTTCGACGTTTACTTTCCTGTTGTTGAACGAAATATTGATCTTCACAATGTAACTGTACTTTACTCATTACAGAGTTCCCACATCCATAGATAACCTGGAAAAAACCTGAAAATGGAACAGTCGCATATAGTTTTGGACACTCATGGAAATCTTTTGCTAGTCTTTTTTTTCCAACCAGTGAAATGTTTAATGAAGCGTGGCTGCTTGTCGATCCACTTCCCTTTGAGGAATAAAAACCCAAAGTCCTGATGGTATCAGTCCCAAGAGATAGTTGCAGCCAGAAATAAAACCTCATTCTCATATTCAGCATAAAAACATAGACTCTGACAAATATTGTGGATGGAAATTGTACCGTATGTCGTGGAATACTCAGGATCGGTAAGGTGTCACGTTATCATTAAAATGACCTTGATCTCTCAGTAATATTGACTGCGGTGCCTCTCTGTGGCCAGTATTGGCACTACACTCCCAGCAGGCCTTTCAGATGGATGAAGAACCCTGTTGGACATTGTTGCAGGTCACAGCAAATTGCATAGTTAAAACCTGAAGAGGCTCATAAGGTCATCAAGACAGCACCCCTATGTTACTATTTGTATTAGAAGGGGTTCATTCCAAAACACCATAGATAGGTTACCACTTATTGCTCAATGTTTAAATACTGTTTGCATTGAAATGCTGCTATTGTGTAAGCAAAGGTATTTAGCTCTGTCATTTCAGCACTGTTTTGTAGGGAGTTTTCGATGATTTTGTTAGAATAAGTTAGAATAAGTGCGATCCACGTCATACATATGTGTTGTATGTCCTCCCCTCCAGGTTGAAGCTAATTGAATAATTCACGGGTTTAATCTAAGACTCATAACCAACCAGTAATTATGAAGTGAATACACAAGTCGAACGTCAATGCTGTCAGATATTTTATTTCTAATTTAAAAATTGAGGGTACTTTATACAAAGGATTAGGTGACATTCTGATATAATAGTTCTGAAAATCATTTTCTTCAGTATTAATGTGCTTTCTTTTAGTCAGCGGCATTGACGTTTTCCTTTGACCAGGCCATATTAAGGAGTGACGAAGGCGGCTGGTGAATCCTTGGGCAGGTTTTCCTGTAACGATATAGGGATGCATCAAGCATTGATTCATCCCGCACAAATTGAACACGCTGACTGTTTCTAAATGCTTTAGCACAATGGCTCTTGCAAAAAGAAAATACTTTTCAAAACAAGGATTTTTTTTCATTATTCATTGCCAATCAAGCCACCTCATAGGACATTCCAAAGGTTTTTACATTTGACAATTTGTCAGCAGATTCTTGTTGGGATTTGTTAGTATTGCAAACACAAGTCAATGTGGATCTAATACTAGTTTTGCACTGGAGTTTTGAAAGTAAATTAGTGCAGAGTGCTAGAATTTATCATTTATTAGTCATTATTTTGTGTCTGCTTGTATTGATACTATGTTGTAACCTGTGACAGACATGTAACATGTGGGCATCAAACATCTACCTAAGTATAGAACAACCAGGAAGGCCTTTCAAGGAAGTCAGAAATGTGATCTTGACCAGTCCACTACTGTAGGGAGAAAGTCCATAGGATATGGTCGTATGGTCTTAGCATGTAGAACCAATCATGAGAGACTTCTCTCTTTCCAAAGAAACTATAAATATTGTAGTGAGCTGACTTTCAGAGAGAGAGCATAGGGAGATTTTGACTTTCTGTGAGGCCTGTGACAAGGTCTTTCTCTCTCTCTAATATATCTGTATACAATATATTTGTGTGTTTCAACCCATCAATGTTTTGTGTATTATTTCAAGAGTTCTGAGTGCTTCCAGGCAAATTTCCACGACAGAGTCTGTAGCATCCACCATCAACACTGACGCTACATAACAATCTGAAGGCAACTACATTCAAAGTATACTTAAGTTCAAAGGCTGTGAGTCTACTTCTAAATACTTTTTAATCTTTACCCTATAAAGATGTAGCTGACCCTGACCTCTGACCTCCCTGTGGAGGGGGGAAAGCAGAAGGAGAATTTCCCTGTGGGGATTTATAAAGTATTTATCATTATCATTATCATTACATTATGTCACTTTCACTTTTCTTGTTGTCTCCCAAATTAGAGACAAATTAAGAGAAAGAGAGAGAAATTTGTCTCTCTCTTGTCCTTTCCCATATCGATGGTTGCACCTCTTCCTCTCCTGTCTCCCTTCTTAATGTCTTTCTCCTTCCTGTAAATATCTTTCCTTCCTGTACTGTAAGAACACTGTACTCGGAATGCATTGATCATAAGTGCATTATAACTTCCAGTGTCTGTTGCTTAATTGCACTAAATTCATCATCGCTATCCGTCGTATTTTGCCATCGTATTATTATGTCCTGCCTATGTAGAGATTCAAATCGACCATATTGTTTGACTCACACTCCAGGAATCCAGGCATGTCCTCTATGATCACTATTTGGTCGGTCTCCTGCTGTCTCCTCCCCCTCGTCCTCCAGGCACCCACACCCATCAGCATGGCGACCACCAGTATGGCTGCTGCCACGGACACTGTGACCGCTATCATCACCGTGGGGTTATTACCAGTCCCCTGCGGTAACTCTTGGTCAGCAGCTTTCACCAGGTAGCCATCACCATGGACCGCTGAGCGGGGGAGAGGCTGAGGGATCAGCAGTTCAGATATATCTGAGGAAAAGCGAAAGCCTCATAAGAACTGCTGCTGTAGAAAATATGGGTTTAGAAATGGCTACATAATGCATATATATTGAAAATGAAATATAGTTATATCTAAATAAGTATTCAACCCCACAAGTCAATACTTTGTAGGAGCACCTTTGGCAGCAAATGCAGCTATGCAGATCCATGCAGATTATTTTACTCAAGCTCAATCAAGTCTGAGCTTCGGCTGGGCCACTCAACGACTCTCACATCCCTGTTCTGAAGCCCTTCCAGTGTTAGATTAGCTGTATGCTTATAGGGTCATTGTCATCCCAATCTAAAGCTGTTTTACTCTGATGCAGGTTCATTGCCATTCATTGTTCCCTCCATCTTTACAAGTTTCCCAGTCCCTGCTGAAAAGTCCCCCACCTACACCATGATGCTGCCACCACCATGCTTTACGGTAAGGATGCTGTTGGATGCATTATGGGATGTTTGATGAGTTTAGTTTTTGTTTGGGCAGACCATGGAATCCTTTGCATGCAAAAGTAATGTAAGTGACACAATGTAATATACAGTATATATATATATATATATATATATATATTTCTTTGAAATGTATTCAACTTTGTACTGCAGTCAAATGGGCTATCTAAAAATCGATCTAATCCATAAAATCTAGAAGCAATGTATCGAAGTGCAATTGTGATGAATAGAGAATGAAGATGAATTTAATTTTAAATTTAATCGTGATCCCAAGGATCAAAATGAAATCGAATTGTGAGATTGCCAAAGATTCCCACCCCTAAATTCCATACCATTCAGACTGAAGAGGAAGAAGGCATCGTCTCCTTTGATGAAGTTCCTGCTCCTCAGCCGACTGTGTGTGAGGAAGACACTTGTTCCAGTGCCTGGGCCGCGATAGTAGGAGCTGTTGTCAGTATCACTCACTAGAGAGCCCACCTTCCTGGGATTGTCCCAGTAGTACTCTTTCCCTGGAGAGACAGTTGAACTGTGATGTTCTGATTGATGCTAGTTCACTCTCAACAACTCAATGAACAATACAGGTTCTTTTTTAAACCTAGTTAACCAGGTCAACTCAGCACACTTACCATGCTTTCACACTGCAAGCAACAAGAAACCAGAATCAGATTTCCATGTTTCCTTGTTTCACTAGCAATGTGATTTTGTTTCAGCTTCCCAGTTCTCTCATTGGGGTTGATGGTAAGCAAAGTAATGTTTTGTTTATTTCCAACAGTAATTAGAGCTTGCTAGCTATTTATATTAACTCATCAAATTGATGTAACGTTATGAAAGGCAGCTTTTTTCTTGTTTTTTTATTTTTCTTGGTCAAAAATTTGTAACTGCAAAAGACCACTACATAGATGCAATCGGACCCCTCATATTGCCCCAAATTAAGTCAGAATGGACCACGTTGCTCGCAGTGTGCACAAGCAGTTACACCTTTTTAGTAACACCATACTACCATACTATCACCCCCTTCGCTCACCATCTGAGGAGAGCTTGTTGGGGTCGGTGGTGATCATACGGTGCATGCTCATTTGCTTTCTGATGTCCGGCTGCTGATCCATCAGGGCCATGGTGGCCTGCTGCCATGGACAAGGCCATTTGAGGCTGTGGTCATTAGGGCCTGAAGTCAAGTGGAAGTAGATGGCCATGTAACCTGGCCGACTGCTGAGTCCGTTGAGGTATGTGCCTACCTAAGGAGCAGAGACCAGTAAAGTACAGAAATAAAAAATTACTTTTAAGTATGTTTTGACTTTAGTATTGTACCTTTCTATATTTAAGCATTGCATCAGAAACTAGCCAATCACAAATTGCGTCTGCATCAAACCTACGCAAGCATGTGGTGGTAAAGTTAACTAACTGTAAAATGAAATGCTCAAACTTCCACGACAGTAGCTTATTTAGCATTAGCCAAAAAGCTGTACATCCAGCTACAGTATTATTGGTTTACGTTCGCTTGCTTTTTAATGTTAATGACATGCATTCATTAATACACAGGACAAGATGTTACTATCCCTTGTGCCATAATCCAAGGTAAACACATGTAGAAGCCCAATTCAGATGAGAAGAAACACAAAACAAGTGAGTGATATAACCACCATCAGATGCAACACCATAGCAGACATCAGGCTACACCGTCATAGATCTACAGAGTCATTCCTCAGATGGCACCATTCTCCAGTTACCTATCCTAGCCAACAGCGGTATGCGGCATGTCATTGGGGTTATCAAGTGGGCACCTTCCTTCACCGATGTTTCGTTAAGTTAGGCCCACCACACCTCAAGAAGGCAAAACTGTGTATTCCAGCGTCCTGGAACAAAAACCTCGACAGCCAACCTCTACCGGCCGTACCCAAGCCCTCCACCCTCGCTGCTCTGCCTCCGCTGCCATCTCCGCATATCTTGCTTTCTTCCGCTCATTTGCCTCGTCAACTCGGTCTTCCCAGGGGACCGTGAGCTCGATAAAATAAACTAGCTTCTGTGCTTCGGACCACAGTAGCATATCTGGCCATAGGCTTGTGCTAACTATTTCTGCTGGCACAGTTAACTGCTCAAACAAGTCTACCTTT